>JALPQI010002318.1:0-96952 GCA_025490895.1 Thaumatotibia leucotreta
GTTTCCCTTATAGCTGGATCGTCCTGTGTTTTTTGATGCCATTGTGCATTTCAACGAACAGCGGATCGGCGCGTGTATGAATCCGTACTAGTTGGGCGAGCGCTAGACCCGCCTTTATACGAACTGGCCGAGATTGGTCGTTCAGGGCCTTTAGGAAGGTCGTTTGGAGTTGTGGCAGGAACTGTTTCAGCATTACGCCAACCTAAAAAAAATTAAAAATATATAAGTCTTAATATTTTTCTTCGGTTACCGCGAGGATTACTCATGAAATAAAAACTATGAAATAAAAACACTTTACAGGGTTCGTGGTCTGCGGATGACTCCGCAGACCACGAACCCTGTAAAGTGTTCGAAACGTCGGAATGAAGTTAAAATTAGTTAATATACGCGAGTTTATCCGTTTTCATAGTTTTATTTCATATATAAGTCTTGTCTAATATATAAGTGTTGTGTAATGAGCGGTGGTGGCTCAGTGGTTTAGACGTTTGACTTTCAATCCGGAGGTCATGGGTTCAAATCCTGGCTCGTACCAATGAGTTTTTCCGAAACTTATGTACGGAATATCAGATGATATTTACCATTAGCTTTCGGTGAAGGAAAACAACGTGAGGAAACTTGCATACATCCGCGAAGAAATTCAAATGTGTATGTGAAGTATGTGTATGTGTATGTGAACCCACTTTGGGCAAGCGTGGGGACTATAGCCCAATCTCTCTCATATATGAGAGGAGGCCTGTGCCCAGCAGTGGGACATTATATAGGCTAAAATATTATTGATTTATATTAAGTCTTGTCTTGATTATGTCTATAGATAATAGGCTACTTGACTCATATCAAATTTAGTGCAAAAAATTATTATTTTCTGTAGTATTTATTGAAAAGATCAATATTTTTCGATTACGGTGTATTAAAAGTTTTTTGATGGGTACATATTTTTTTATTGAAAAATTTGTTTTATTTTTTTTACTCTGAAAACGGTGTCGGCCATGATGTGACGTCATAGGATCTTAAATTAACTTCATGTCAAACCTTATACGAGTGAAATTCGCCATGGACATATAGGCATGTAGCTTTGCTGTGACATTGACATAACACAAGCGACATGTCAAATGTTTGTTTTCGGTTTGAGTGACGTCACACCACAGATAATCTAAGCATTAACATGGCTAGTATCGTTTTCGCGCGGTAACGAAAGTTTAAATTTTAAGTTATAATTTTGCGGTTTTCTAGGTCGTGAAAAAATATATTTATATTTTTTTTCCGTTAATCTGATATTGATTAATAATATACGACAAACTTTAAAAATGGGTCAAGTAGCCTATTGATTTTGGAGGTAGTTTTAGGAAAACAAAAAATCTATTGAAACTAAATAGCAATTATATACATCTCGGGCCACAGAGAAATATAGTCCTGCACGTGCGTAAAGTTAAAATTCAGTTTTGACACTAATTTGATGGCGTGGCGTTTAAGTGACAGCTTTTCTATTTGACGTGGTGTCGAAAAGAATTGTATGAAAAATCTATTTTTTCAATAAGGTTGCTGAAGCAAGCTGGAATGTCATCAAAATAGTAAGACACTTAGTCTAAAGAAATCTGATAGGTAGTCAAAACATACATCATCATTAGTAACGAAATGATGGACATGACAACATCTGTTCGCATCTACTTACCTTTGACAGCAATGAAGCTAAAGTCTCCAATACCGCTGCCTTCACACTGGCATTGAAGCTATCACCCAAGATACGGATGAGAGGACCAGTGATGTGCACAACAGATGGTCGTATGGCCGCCGCTAAAGTCTACGTATGACTGCTAATGTAGCATGTTAGTTAACAAACCTTTGACAACAATGAAGCTAAAGTCTCCAATACTGCTGCCTTCACACTGGCATTGAACCTATCACCCAAGATACGGATGAGAGGCCCAGTGATGTGCACAACAGATGGTTGTATGGCAGCCGCTAAAGTAAGTCTACGTATGACTGCTAATGTAGTATGTTAGTTAACAAACCTTTGACAGCAATGAAGCTAAGGTCTTCAATACAGCTGCCTTCACACTAGCATTGAAACTATCACCCAAGATTGAGAGGACCACTGATGAGCACAACAGATGGTTGTATCATAATGCCGCCTCTAAAGTAAATCATATTCATCTATGACTAGTAAGGACCCAACAAACATATTAGCTATAACAGCAACTCATTTAGAATCCTGAGTGATATAGTAGTTTTATAAGACGCATAATAATAATTTTAGGTGATACTATGGAAATAAACAGTCCTCTTGATACACTGGTGCTAGTAAGGTGATGTAATAGACATAAGATTGCATATTGTAGCTAAAAGCTGTAATAAGGTGGTATTAACTGCCTTTTTATATGCTATGGGTACCACTTTAAGGATATTTTAACACTGGAGGTTCTTTTGGGGTGCCCATTATAACTTACTCGCGCTGTAGCTCTATAATCGTGTTATGTTTACCTTTTAGTGTTTAATGTCGCGTACAGTGTTACAAAAGCTATAAAAATGACCTTAAGCCATTTAAGAGTGGTAACATGAGTTCTTATAGCACTTAGTAATTTAGCGATACAACAGACATAATTTTCCCTGTTAAATCACTTAGCTTTTTAGAGCTTGAAGTGCTATAACAGCGGTATGGCCGTAGCTCTACAAGAGTGTTTACGTGAACATTATTACCACTTAAAGTTATTTTTAACGCTTTGAGGTATAAGATACCTCACTCTATAACCTTTAATGGTTATCGGGAATACATTTCAAGCTGTCAGTTCTACTGGAGATAAAATTATCACCGTTAGAGTTAATCATGCCTTTAGAACGTGAAACGCCATTTTTGTTTACAAACAAATACAAAAAAAATGCTTATAATATTGTAATAAAGCAGCAATTGTTAAGGTAATTGTTCTAATATTACAATATCTAGTATGTGTAGCATAACCATTCACAAAACTAAAGATTATAATTAACTTACTTACCAAACATAACCTAGGCTACAGTACTTTTAGCATACCAAATTTGTTAAAACTTGTAAATTTACGAGGCGCTTGAAAATTGAGATGTAAAATACCACATATAATGACAGAAAAGTAACAACCGCATTAGAATTTTGGTTGAATTCACTAATACGCGTCGTGAAACTTTGTGTACTCAACTGGTAATTATTTCACAATCCATCAAGTCGCCATTACAAACAATCTTCATTGCACACAACACAAATCGAATTAAATCGTATTAAATATTGTGACATTTAAAACTACACAAACGATTATAAGCTATAAAAGATTCCATATTGCGACGCACAGCGATTATTTTCACTATAGCAGTGTTCTTGTAACACTTTAAGTGATACAAGATGACATTTTACGCGGTTATTAGAACTACAAGCGAAAATACTGCTACTCTAGCCCTTTATTATCACTCCCGGCAACAATTATCCCTATTGTAGCACTATTGTATCACTAGTTTATCACTATTGTGCATAAAATGAACCACTATAGAACTTCGAGCTCTAACGGCGGTGCCTATTTGCGCCTATAAGAGAGTTATCGCTAAATTTTAGGCCACACTATCGCTATTAGTGTTTAATCGAAAGAATATACAGCTTTTGTAGAACTAGTTTTATCGCTAAAATGTTAGTTGGGGAAGTATGTTACTTAACAAATCTTTGACAACAATGAAGCTAAAGTCTCTAATACCGCTGCCTTCACACTGGCATTGAACCTATCACCCAAGATACGGATGAGAGGACCAGTGATGTGCACAACAGATGGTTGTATGACCGCCACTAAAGTAAGTCTACGTATGACTGCTAATGTAGTATGTTAGTTAACAAACCTTTGACAGCAATGAAGCTAAAGTCTCCAATACCGCCGCCTTCACACTGGCATTGAACCTATCACCGAAGATACGGATGAGAGGCCCAGTGATGTGCACAACAGATGGTCATATGGCCGCCGCTAAAGTAAGTCTACGTATGACTGCTAATGTAGCATGTTAGTTAACAAACCTTTGACAGCAATGACGCTAAAGTCTCCAATACCGCTGCCTTCACACTGGCATTGAACCTATCACCCAAGATTGAGAGGACCAGTGATGTGCACAACAGATGGTTGCATCATTATGCCGCCTCTAAAGTAAATCATATTCATCTATGACTAGTAAGCAAGTATGTTAGTTAACAAACCTTTGACAGCAATGAAGCTAAAGTCTCCAATACCGCTGCCTTCACACTGGCATTGAACCTATCACCCAAGATACGGATGAGAGGCCCAGTGATGTGCACAACAGATGGTTGTATGGCAGCCGCTGATGTGAGAGTGATGACTTCGCCTAACATGAGGGCTGCTGCTTCCTTGTCTTCTGGGAGACCGTTGAGGATAGACTCTCGGAAGAGAGGCAGGATTGGTGCTATGCCCTGTGGAGAAGGAGTGTTTTAATATATGGAAGTAGTGAGTAATGTTGTATTCATAAGTCTCTCTTAGTCTCTGAGAGCCACACCCTGGAGATAATTACTCATGTTTGGGAATATTCGCGAGAAGATACATAGCAACTAATAAAATTATAAATACTATTCAAAACTTTTCAGTTTTGTATTTTAATTGACGGTTACAAAATGAAATTATTAAAAATAATCAAACTTGTTTCTAGAAGGTTACTCTAAAATTCTAATTATGTTCTTCAGAAAGCTTGTTGGGAAATCTTTCATCAATAAACTTTGATGCTTATGAATCAGCAAAACTCAACAGAACTCTACCTGTATCTGTCATTTGTAGTGTTTTTACCTTAAAACGGGACTCAATCCGAACACATTTAGAAATGTCGTGTGTTACATCGGGTAAACTCAAGATAGGAAAAAAATCTCCCTTCCTGAAGAGAATAGAATAGATGTATCTATAGATAATTCTCTATTTGTGTCTGTCCTTTGTAGTGCGTTTTTGTCTTAAAACAGAAGCAAACTATGGGTTAAACAGATTTAGTAATGTCTTACCTTATGAAGACTGAGGCCTTTTGAGTTTAATAGATAATTCTCTAGGATCTGTCATAAGTGGTGTGTTTTTGCCATAAAATAAGCTACTAATCTAAACACAGACATGTTATGTGTTACTTAGGGCAAGCAGAAGACACAAAGCAATTTACCCTTCCAAAGTCTATCATTGGTAGTTTTTTGCCTTAAAACAGAGCCCTACAAATCTTACCTTGGGTAAACAGAAGCCAGGCAGCAACTCTCCCTTCAGATCGGACGCGGCGTATCTGACCGCCTGCCTTATATCAGCCACATGGGCTATCTGTCTCTCCGCATCTAACGTCTTCGTAAGCGCAGTTAAAGCCTCCCAAGCCATCTGTAGTATGTCCCTATCAGTTTCAGCGAAGAGTAGTATAAGGTGTGACAAATAGATAGTTTTCTATCTGTGTCTGTCTTTTGTCTTAAAACAAAAGCAGACTATGGGTCAAAACAGATTTAGAAATGTCTTACCTTATGAAGAGTATGAGCCTTTTGAGGATTTGAGAAACGTATGACGTGAGATCTGCATTTGAGTCTAATATATAATCCTTTAGCATCTGTCATTAGTGGTGTTTTTGCCATAAGACAGAAGCTACTAATCTAAACACATAGATATGTTATGTATTACTTTGGGCAAGCAGAAGACACAAAGCAATTTACCCTTCCAAAGTCTATCATTGGTAGTTTTTTTGCCTTAAAACAGCCCTACAAATCTTACCTTGGGTAAGCAGAAGCCAGGAAGCAACTCTCCCTTCAGATCGGATGCAGCGTATCTGACCGCCTGCCTTATATCAGCCACATGGGCTATCTGTCTCTCCGCATCTAACGTCTTCGTAAGCGCAGTTAAAGCCTCCCAAGCCATCTGTAGTATGTCCCTATCAGTCTCAGCGAAGAGTAGTATAAGGCCTCGGAGTAGTTGGGGCACGTAGGGGGTTAGATCGGCGCGGGTGTGGGTGACGAATGCGCAGAGAAGGGAGGCGGCTGCGTGACGTTTGTCGCCTTCGCTGGTGCGAATGGCTTCTAGGAGCATGTCGATTATACTGTGAAAAGAAATTGGAGTTAGTAAGTTGAATAAATCAGGTGACGGCAGTAAGAATACATTTGTCACCGCCCCAACTCTTCCAATTTATTTTATCGAAGATTGATGACGGGCAGCGGACATCTTTTATTGGCTTTGTTTACTGTACACTCAGTTTTTGTAAATTTCTCATGTACTGCTGTTGATGCCCCAAATAAATAAAATAAAATACTTGGCGAGACGACAATGACGAAATAAAAACGCTGTAAAAACGCCGAATATTCATCCACTCACCAGCGCACACCCTGCGCCTCAGTGATAGGCAACATTGCGTTCCTACAGTGGTCCAACTCTCGCGCTCTGGCGTGGCTTGGCCCAGGGCTGCCAACAACCACACTCACGGTAGATGTAGGGCTGCTGCACTCACCTTTTTTATTTTATTTTGGTGATGAGTTTGGACAGGGTGCCTCCACTATTTCATACAATTTGACGCCTGGGTCACCCCTTCAGGGCACCCAGGAGGAGAGTTGGCTGCTTAGCGCTTGAAGAGCCCATAGGTCTTTTTTATTTACGTGAAAATGTTGATGGGAGGTAATGAGAGTTTGTCATGTCGGGTTCGTAGTGTCTATGATGGAAACAACAGGGTATTTATTGTAATGTCACACTGTACTCACCAGCGCACACCTTGCGGTTCAGTGACGGGTAAAAGCGCGTTCCTACAGTGATCCAACTCTCTCGCTTCCTCCGACGTAGCCCTCGCCGCGGCCAGGGCTGCCAACAAGGCCGGCAGCACCCGCGGCAGGTGCCTGGCCAGGGCTCCGCCGGCGGCCGCCGCTAGGGCTGACAGCGCGCGGGTGTCGGCGGTGCCTGATGTTAGGACTCGCCTGGGTCACCCCTTCAGGGCACCCAGGAGAGTTGGCTGCTTAGGGCTTGAAGAGCCCATAGGTCTTTTTTATTTACGTGAAAACGTTGATGGGAGGTAATGATTAGACCCCGGATTGTTGTGGCAGTGACGTCACAATAGGGTGATTTGGGGAGTAAATGTAATGGTAGAACAAAATTATACGTAAATTATAAGATAAGATAAAAATGTAAGTCTATTATTTCTTCAGAGAAAACATAATTTCATTTATTATACCTACGTAATCGACCAAATTGGAATAAAAACACAATAAAATTCCCAGTAAATTGATCAATATTTTTTTATATTAGTTTTACTAGTTCTCGACAAAAAACTGACGTCACATTAATTTACATAATATGTAATTTCTTATATTATCTTATCTTATAATTTATGTTTCATTTTATTCTACCGTTCCATTTACTCCCTAAATCACCCTATTGTGACGTCACTGCCACAACAATTCGGGGTCTAGTAATGATAGTTTGTTATGTCGTCGGTTCGTAGTGTCTATGATGGAAACAACAGGGTATTTATTGTAATGTCACACTGTACTCACCAGCGCACGCCTTGCGGCTCAGTGACAGGCAAAAGCGCGTTCCTACAGTGATCCAACTCTCTCGCTTCCTCCGACGTAGCCCTCGCCGCGGCCAGGGCTGCCAACAAGGCCGGCAGCACCCGCGGCAGGTGCCTGGCCAGGGCTCCGCCGGCGGCCGCCGCTAGGGCTGACAGCGCGCGGGTGTCGGCCCGGCCTGATGTTAGGACTCGCCTGGGTCACCCCTTCAGGGCACCCAGGAGAGTTGGCTGCTTAGGGCTTGAAGAGCCCATAGGTCTTTTTTATTTACGTGAAAATGTTGATGGGAGGTAATGATAGTTTGTTATGGAGCATTCCATGAAAACTGTCGTAGGCGACACTGTCTTTTCAATACTTTTTAAAAATGTAATTAGTAAGCTGAGTTACGGTATAATAATAACATATCTAGGCTTTTATAGGAGAAAAACTTAAGAAAGTCACCTGTTGTATGTGTGAGTGACATGTTCGAATAGAGAACACATATTTAAAATTAGTAACACAAACAAAACAAACGCCTATTTGAACATGTCACTCACACATACAACAGGTGACTTTCTTAAGTTTTTCACCTATAGATTGGCATTATTTCCTAGCAGCTGGCATATTTTATTAGGGTAGCTACCATAGTGAGTCGTAAGCGATAAAAAGTAGATGTTTTCATGGAATGCTCCTATGTCGTCGGTTCGTAGTGTCTATGATGGAAACAACAGGGTATATTGTAATGTCACACTGTACTCACCAGCGCACACCCTGCGGCTCAGTGACAGGTAAAAGCGCGTTCCTACAGTGATCCAACTCTCTCGCTTCCTCCGACGTAGCCCTCGCCGCGGCCAGGGCTGCCAACAAGGCCGGCAGCACCCGCGGCAGGTGCCTGGCCAGGGCTCCGCCGGCGGCCGCCGCTAGGGCTGACAGCGCGCGGGTGTCGGCCCGGCCTGATGTTAGGACTCGCCTGGGTCACCCCTTCAGGGCACCCAGGAGAGTTGGCTGCTTAGCGCTTGAAGAGCCCATAGGTCTTTTTTATTTACGTGAAAATGTTGATGGGAGGTAATTATATGTAAATTATAAGATAAGATAAAAATGTAAGTCTATTATTTCTTCAGAGAAAACATAATTTCATTTATTATACCTACGTAATCGACCAAATTGGAATAAAAACACAATAAAAAAATCCCAGTAAATTGATCAATATTTTTTTATATTAGTTTTACTAGTTCTCGACAAAAAACTGACCGGTCGAATAATCATTTCATTCCAATTTTCCATTCAGAAAATGGATCATAAATATTAGAATTAACTTTTTATGCTGAATCAATGCATGCATAGAGTATACAGACCTATATAAAGTTTGACCTTAGATATAAACTGTTGGCTTTATTTTCAACTGCACGTCACATTAATTTACATAATATGTAATTTCTTATATTATCTTATCTTATAATTTATGTGTCATTTTATTCTACCGGTCCATTTACTCCCTAAATCACCCTATTGCGACGTCACTGCCACAACAATCCGGGGTCTAGTAATGATAGTTTATTATGTCGTCGATTCGTAGTGTCTATGATGGAAACAACAGGGTATTTATTTTAATATCACACTGTACTCACCAGCGCACACCTTGCGGCTCAGTGACAGGTAAAAGCGCGTTCCTACAGTGATCCAACTCTCTCGCTTCCTCCGACGTAGCCCTCGCCGCGGCCAGGGCTGCCAACAAGGCCGGCAGCACCCGCGGCAGGTGCCTGGCCAGGGCTCCGCCGGCGGCCGCCGCTAGGGCTGACAGCGCGCGGGTGTCGGCGGTGCCTGATGTTAGGACTCGCCTGGGTCACCCCTTCAGGGCACCCGGGAGGAGAGTTGGCTGCTAGGGCTTGAAGAGCCCATAGGTCTTTTTTATTTACGTGAAAATGTTGATGGGAGGTAATGAGAGTTTGTCATGTCGGGTTCGTAGTGTCTATGGTGGAATCAACAGGGTATTTGGGTCAAACTTAAAATCATGTTTCGAGTCTTTCCGGTGGACATTTTAAAAGTTAAGGGCTATGAGAGTTAATTTTCTTATTAAACCCTTATTGTCATTTCAAGGCACTCCTTTCCTATTGAATTGTATGATAAAAATCACGACTACACTCCTACCAGTTGCATACTATTGGCCACAGGAAAGAGTGGCTCTACAGTTCAGCTGAACACGCACTTTGTCTTTCCTGTGGTCGATAGTTAACAGCCTGTGGGCAGGTAGTAATGATTTTTATCATACCGAGCAATGGAAAAGGAGGACGTCTTAATGAAGATTAGACTTTCATAAGAAAATCAAGCTTTATAGGCCTTAACTTTTAGATTGTCCACCGGAAAGACTCCGAACATGGGTTTGCGTTTGACCCATTTATTGTAATGTCACACTGTACTCACCAGCGCACACCTTGCGGCTCAGTGACAGGTAAAAGCGCGTTCCTACAGTGGTCCAACTCTCTCGCTTCCTCCGACGTAGCCCTCGCCGCGGCCAGGGCTGCCAACAAGGCCGGCAGCACCCGCGGCAGGTGCCTGGCCAGGGCTCCGCCGGCGGCCGCCGCTAGGGCTGACAGCGCGCGGGTGTCGGCGGTGCCTGATGTTAGCACTGGGACTAGGTAGGGAAGGACGGCGCGGGATTTTATCGCCATCACCTGCGTAAAACAATGTTAGTTAATAACAACCTTATATGAATGAGCGTAAAACATGAGCGTAAATGGGCTTAAAATTCAAGCCCAGGATCGCGCAAAGTAGATGAAAGGTAGTAGGAAAGCGGACGCTGGCAAAGGCCGAAACAACGCTACATAGAAGAATAACAAAGCAGTGCGTAGTTTGAACAAAAAACCTAAACTAAACCCACCCTAAACAAACTTTACTCTTGATGCGATGGAATAAAGTAGATATGTAAAGTCGTTCAGTGACAGATCGGGATGGTTTTGTATTTGGTTAACCAATAACTGTTACCTATAACTACCCGAAAACATCCAAAACATTTATTTATATGTATTAATTGAAATGCCTAATAGTCTATACTATAAACAAACAATTCACACAAAATAAACGTTACAAGTACCTGCTTCAAGCCATCTAATGTGGCCTCGGCGACTGCTGGGTCGGGGTCATTGAGTCCTTCCAACATTTGAGGCAGGATGTCATCTAATGCCTTGTTGCCTATCGTCGCGTGAAGACTGAAACAATACAAAATGTTGAAAGGTGTCTTGCGAAAAGCGAAACTCTTTTTGTAGGTATTTTTATAGTAAAATTGTATAATTTCGCCCTTTCATAATTTAGTAAGATTTCTAAATTGTAATTGCATTTTTTAACTTAACACAAGCAAAGCCGAGTCAAATTATTAAAATCTCACCCACCAATGCAAGTTTTTAAGCTGACATGGTCATTTACATTATTATTATGACTCAAAATGGGATATTTACCATGTGAATTGAAATTATTGAGCACCCGATATTTCGGCATTGTTGCAAATGCGATCTGCACGGAGTAACTCAACTCGGGTGCTGAATAATTGCAATTTACAGGGTAAATATCTCGAACGAACTAGCAGCGGCCAATCGTACTTCAGGTACTGGATCGTTCAGTGCAGTCCTCACGGTAGGCACTAATCCATCAGCGAACGACAATACAGCGTCACGTGAAGTAGAAGTAAGAATTTCTACTAGGTCTACGTGCCAAACAGGATGGCCAATTTATTTTTTAATCTCACCTATCAAATTTAATGTCCTGGCTGCAGCCAACCTCACTTCAAGCAGTGGATCTCTAAGTGCACTCCTCACGGTAAGTACTAGACCATGAGCGAATGATAATACAGCATCACATGAAAGCCACCCACTCTCTCAGACCGATGTTCAAAGCAGTCGGTTTTTTTTAAACTCACCTGTCAAATGTCCTGGCTGCAGCCAATCGTACTTCAGGCAGCGGATCTCTCAGCGCAGTCCTCACAGTAGGCACTAAACCATCAGCGAACGACAAGACAGCGTCACGTGAAGTAGAAGCGAGGATTTCTCCTAAGCCGATGCAGACGCCCTGGCGCTGGTCGGCGCGCTCGGAGCGGAGGCCGCGCTCGAGGATCGGCACGATTTCAGGTAAGACCCGTTCGCCCAACTGGAACAAGTAGTCATTAAAATCTAAACTTTCTGTCTAGTTGACAAAAGTCATCGATTTTTATGTCAAAGTCATGGGGGTTGGAACGTTATTGTGTAACTACGTCCAATTGTGTGAAGGTTTTAGTGGATTTGGGACTGTATAAGCAGTACTCGTACTGATCTTTTGCTCTCTGTAATTTGTCAATGTGTTCTCTGTAATTTTGATGTTCTCTCCTGCCTTATTATGTTACTTTTCACATCACATCATCACATCATCAGCCTATGATAGTCCACTGCTGGACGTAGACCTCTCCTATTAACTATGCGTATAGACGCATTAGGAGGTAAATGCCCATAATCACCACGCTGGGCAAGCGGATTGGCGATCGCAGTAATGTGTCCACTATGATGACGCTGCTGCCCATCATCAATCTTTTATCAAATAATGGTCAGTGACACTTCAATCCCTTAGTCGACTTTTACGACACCCGCAGGAGGAGTTGGGGTGGTGACAAATGTATTCTTACTGCCGTCACCACACGGCCTCTATGTTACTTTTGGTTGATGTTAATGTACTTATTATGTATTCTGGTTGCCCTGAAAACCAGCGCCATGGCTAAAGCTTTAGCTAGCGGCATATGCTGAGAGGCATCCATTTTGGTGTTGTTTTTAGTTTAAAATGTACTTTAATTTAAGTTTACACCAAATAAATGAATTGTATTCTATTCTACTTTTAATAGTTTCTTCGGTTACCGCAAGGATTACACATGAAATAAAACTATGAAAACTGATAAACTCGCGTATATTAACTAACTTTAACTTCATTAAAGTTAAAGTTCATGAAGTTAAAGTTAGTTAATATACGCGAGTTTATCCGTTTTCATAGTTTTATTTCAGTACTTTTAAATAAAATAGGAATAATAGTAACACGACGTAATCTTTTCTTCTTAATTCTAGTTCCGTAATGATTTTTTGATACTTTTCCTGCCAGTTTGGGGCGGGTTGGCAGCACTGTGGCGTAAGGTCCAGCGAAATGTTAAAATCAATAAGCGAAATTAATTTTCTGCATATACATTTTTTTTATTCTTAAATCAATTACTTTACGAATAATGTTTCCTAAAATGAATAAATATATCAGCGGGCTTAGCACATGATTGGTGCGACAGTATGTCGCCGCGAGATAGATCTCCCGTCCTTCACTAGCTATATTAACAAAAGAGAGACAGATAGATTATCTCGCGGCGAGATACTGTCGCGCCAATCATGTACTAAGCATACAGTTCCAAGTCAAAATAAGAAACTTCTTAATTTTCTTTACCAGTGACTTTGGGCCCCTGTTTTAGAGCTCAATCTTCAGTTCGGCGACCATTTCGTAGTAGTAATCTATTAAGAAATCAATATATTTCCAAATACAATAAAATTTCGATATTTTATATTCAGTACCTATAAATCCGACATCTGTTTGGCCTTCACGCCTACGTAACGCCGACTGGTCGCAGAAAATATCGAAAACCCAGCACGAAGCTTACGAACACGAAGTGTTAAATCAGACAATTCGCTCAGGATCAGGAAGCCCTCAAGACTCACCTTCCGGACGAGATCTCCAAGGGTCCTGGCAGCCACTTGTCGCTTGTCGTAGCTGGTGGAGGCGAGGCAACCAAGCAGCAGACCGAAGAGTGTTGGGAGGATCTCCCGGAGAGTCTTTGGAGTATTCGTCACTACCACCTGTTGAGAAAAAATTAAGAGAATGTATGAAATTATAAATATTGGATGTCATATACAACTTCTCTTTTTTCGTTTAATGGTCTTTTGCGATACCGGCTGTGCCGAGTGACCGATATCATTTTTGTGTAAATAATATGGAAATAAATGTCTTATGTCTTATATACCAAAGAAAAATAGCCCAAGATCACCAACAAAATATAATACAAATCAAAATATTTAGTAATACAATAAATATTTGATTTGAGTTTCACAAAAACTTCAAGAATGTAGGAATTACTTGAATTGATAAAAAGAAAAATGAAGGGTCAACGGAGAAAACATGTCCAGTGCTTAAAAAATCAGCGCAAATTCACACCATTTTCTGTTAAAAGTAAGGTGGTTTTTCCTTCTGTAATTTGAATTGACTAGACATGTTCTTTCCGGACCCTTCAAATAAGAATAGAATAGAATAGATAGAATAGAATAGAATGCTTTTTATTCAGGAACTTAGTATAAAACAGGACTTTACTTAACTAATAAAATAACAAAAAATAATTCCTGAAAAGGCTTCCACTCAGCTTGTGTCAAGTCATCTCTATGATTCCTTGACGCTGGTCTTCCGTGGAAGCCCTTCCGAGCGAGCGCCACTGGCACGCTGTACAATATAAATTGTATCTTAACTACTTAGGTACTAAAACATAACATAAATATAAAATTTATAAAATGAGCAAATATTAACAACGTCGTTAGCTAACACTTGACTTACGATAACATTTTGGAACTTGTTATTTATCTATTTAAGTTACTAATGGTTACTAGGTACATCAGGAATAGGCAATACAAAACATATTTATAATAATAACATAGGCACATAGAAAATTTCAAAATTAATTACTGACTGACAAGATTTGTAAATTTAGAATATATTTTTTGTATTTGTTTTTAAAAGAGGGAACAGATAATGAGTTTCTTATAGGAGGCGGTATATTATTCCAGCATTTTGTGGCGGAATACTTAAAACTGCCACGAAATGCAGATGTTTCGTGCCGCGGACAATTGAGGCGAGTAGCACCTCTGACTTGACGTTGAGAAAATTGCAACTTTTCGTGTAGGTACTGGGGTGTTGCATTTTTTATAATACCAAAAAGCAAAGTAGCAAAATGTATTGAACGCCTAGACTCCATGTTCAGCAACTTATTGTTATTAATGAAGGGAGACACACGGGTTCTGGGCGGAATTTGAAAACAAAATCGAGCACAAGCATTTTGCACTCGCTGTAGTAATTTTTTGGTTTGGAACAGTAGACAACCACCTATAACTGTATCAGCATAATTGAGTTTAGAGAGGATCAGAGATTCACAAAGATAAATTCTAGTGTCAGTACTTAGATATTTCCGAACACGGTACAAAATCTTAAGACGATAAAAGCAGATTCTGGAGATTTCTAAGATATGGTTTTGAAATCTTAGTTTGCCATCCATAAGAGATTATCGATACCCTATACTCTTGTAATTAGTTAAGTTCACATATTGTCTTGGCATGTTTCAATAAAGTCTGCATCTATATTGATTTAAACTTTCACGATTATCACTCATATTTTAAAGACAAACGGGTCTTAATCGCGAGTCTGCCTACGGGTGTAACGTCATGCTTGAAACATCAGGATATAATTAAACGTAAGTTTATGCGATTTAGACCCACTTGTCTTTAAAATAAAAGTCTGCATCTATCTATCATATATCTATCTACAGTATCTATGGACCTTCTGCGTGATGAAAACAACTCTGCTAATTAACACTATGTCGCTTTTAATTAATATGATATTATTTAATATAATATGATAAACAAATAAAACATCAAAAAAAAAACTAAAAAAAAACTTTTTTTTGCATATTTGACCAAAACTCATTTAACATTTTTTGCTTTTTTTAGTCTCAGGAATATGCTGTTAGAATTTTTCCCTTTCCTCGTGGGCACCTTGTATAAAATAAAGGAACCTCCGATATGATTCTTTCTCGCAAGCGTTTTCGTGAAGCATTTTTTATCTGGCAAATATTTCCACTATCAATATAAGATAAAGTTACTAACCTTCCACACGTGCAACGCAGCCTGTCTCACCATCAAGGCCACATCGCTCCTTCCCATATACAATCCAGCCAGCACCCTGTTCCGTCTCTCATTCCCAAGCGCCGACATAATCGCCTTATGCGACTGTTCCGTACCGAAATTATCATCCTCGGACGCTGTTTCCGTACTCATCTTTCCGCTCACCCCTGATATACGATACAATAAGTCGCCCAGTAATTGCACTGAGCTGTATCTTATACGCCAATTGTCATCGAAAAGGCCTTTCTCTAATTCAGGTAAGAGTAGAGTTATAGCGGATTCGGCGTATAAGTTTACTATTCTTTGGCCTGCTTTTAGGGCTGTTTCGCGGACATATTCGTTTTCGTCGGCTAACGCTTTGAGGATGGGGTTGATAATTTGTCCAATGTATGGGGTGAATTCATCGGTGAATGCTCCGGGCATGTATATGAACATCATTATGTAGCCGTCTTTGACGTGGGGGGCGATGTCGGTGCGTTCCGCTGTTGCGATTATATCTGTGGGGGAAATTGGGGAGTTAATTATGGTCCTTAAAAGTTTTATTACATGGTTTTGGATGTAAGAAATATTGGTAAAGAAAGTTGAACAAACTGCGTTATAAAATGTAGCATAGAGTTTGTTTTGTATCAAAATGGAACGAAAAGAAACAAATGAAAACTCTGTTTTAATTTGAAGTTTTGTATAAATTCCATTGAATTTTTCCGAAATAAGTAAAAAGATTTAAGATTTAGCTATATTGATCAAATACTTTACTACATTTTGTTATAAAGCAATGAATCTCTCTAATTTTATCTTGACAAGTAGCTAAGACACTTTACTGCGATCGTCAATCCGCTTGCCCAGGGCGATTATGGGCATTTACTTCCTAATGCGTCTATACGCATAGTTAATAAGAGATGCCTACGTCCAGCAGTGGACTAACATAGGCTGATGATGAAGTAGCTATAAACTAAAAGTTGTTACCGTGTGATTGTGAAATCAGCAAATTAACGCATCGGTAGAAAAACCATAGCACTGCGAAAGTTGTAATAATAATATTTTGTTCGATTTCAAAGTCGGAAAGAAAAACATGACGCTGCGAAAGATGCAAATGCGGCACTTCGGTTGGCAAAGGCCCCAATTTCACCACATTGACAAGTGCTACAATTGTAAATTTACTGTTTCTCCAATCTGGGGCGTCTATATGCTACAGTTACCGTTTACCATCGGAAGGGCCGTGCGTTTGTTTGCCACCCACATAAAATTTAGTGCAGGAACATTAATAAATCAGCAGTAAATAACAATTGTCACAAAAAACACGACAATAGTAGCAAAATTCCGACATATGCCGAACCTCATGTCAAGTTTGAATGAGAATTGTACTAAACCTTGCAACAATTGTCACGGGTTTCGGAAAATAAAAAGCAGTTTATTAACGATTTATTTACGTTATTAGTAATAATTTTATGTTGGTGGCAAAAAAGCACATGGACCGTCCGATAGTAAGCGGTAGCCGTAGCCTACGGAGGCCTGTGACGTCAGTAACAGTGATATTTTACAATTGTCACACTTGTAATTATGGTGAAATAGGCTACAGATCCTAGGGTACCTCACTGACCTGGCATGATCTTGTGTAGCTTATGCACTCCTAAGCCAGCGACCACCTCGCTGAGGCCCTGCGCGGCGCCGCTGCGGTCCAGGTAAATGTGGTACTTCGGTTGGCAAACAGATCCTAGGGTACCTCACTGACCTGGCATGATCTTGTGCAGCTTATGGACTCCCAAGCCAGCCACCACCTCGCTGAGGCCCTGGGCGGCGCCGCTGCGGTCCAGGTAAATGTGGTACTTCGGTTGGCAAACCGATCCTCCGGTACCTCACTGACCTGGCATGATCTTGTGCAGCTTATGGACTCCCAAGCCAGCCACCACCTCGCTGAGGCCCTGGGCGGCGCCGCTGCGGTCCAGGTAAATGTGGTACTTCGGTTGGCAAACCGATCCTCCGGTACCTCACTGACCTGGCATGATCTTGTGCAGCTTATGGACTCCCAAGCCAGCCACCACCTCGCTGAGGCCCTGGGCGGCGCCGCTGCGGTCCACGGAGCTGGACTCCGACGTGAGGGTGTGCATGAGCCAGGGGAGCAGTTCCTCGAAGCTGCTCTCTCCCATGCCCTTCACCATGGCGCCGAGGGCTCGCGCGGAGACGGAACGGACCTGTCGATAAGTGGTAGATATTAGTGACGCCATGACACCATACTAAATTGCCTTTCAAAATAGTACATTGTGCATCAAGGGAGGTAAGTACGGAATTACTAACGAGAGTGTTAGAAGCCCTCCGCCTGATGACTCGAGTTAGTAATCCGCCTACCGACCGTGATGCATACAATGTTTTTCATCACACTTGCCAACCAAAAAATAAGTTTTAAGACATAATATTATTAAATGACGTACTGAAATTTCTATTACTCCCTAGGGAATTTCACTTTTCTATTACTCCCGCTACGCACGCAAGCAATGGCGCGCTTAGACAGCAAGTGTGATGAAAACGGTTTTTAGTTGACAAGTGTCACCCTCTCTTCGATGCATCACGGTAATGAATTTCAAGTTGTGATTGGTCCGTCAAAGTTTTGGTTATATACTATATACATTTGTCAAATACTTTGCGTCGAAATATGCACGGTGATAAGAAAAGTGCTATGTTCTGCCCATCTTGGCACAATTGAACAACTGTTTTGGGGGCATTTTGAGCTGACGTTAGACGTCCACGTTATATACGATCGCAGATAACCACTCAAAAATCTTTGTAGGGCTATTTAGTTATTTTCGATTTTCTTAGTCTGCAAAAGGTTCTCGGACTTTGAGGCTAATCTTATAAGCCATCTTATCAAACATCGAGCATTTTTTCTTTTGTACCCGTTTTCTTGTTGAAAAAAATAAGGGCTTCAACTAAAACACTCATTGTTAACTAATCTTTGACAGAAGACCCCAAAAAGCACCATTTTCCTATCTGTCAGACCTGTCATAATCCTCGAAGCTAGAAAACCAATGCGCCTGAACTATTAAACGACGCTAAACATTGTCTTCTGTTAAAGATTATTCTGCTTTAAGATATTAATCTATAAAAATTTCCCTAAAAATACCTACCTCTCGTATGTACAGGATTGAAGTCGTTTTCCTAAAAAGACTAGCACATTGATCTAAAACAAAGGTCTCAACAGCAACACTAACCTCCGGCACAGGATCAAGCAGCGAACTCTTCAGCCCAGGTATAATATTCGGCAGATACGGCATCAGATCCTTCTGGTCAGTCAGCGAATACATATTCCCTATAATCTGAGCCGCCATCTTTCTGGTCTCCGTGCTTCTGTCTAGGAACGCGCGTTGTACTGGCATGATTCAGGCCAGAGATGAGGCGTCGATCAAATTAATTTTACATTTATATTTGTACTATCATTACCTGATGTGATCAAAATATGATCTGCTACTTTTAGTATACTATCTTTATCTGTCATTTTGACGAGGGTATTTGTTAGTAAGGGAAAAAACACATTAGTAACTATATTTTGACATAATAAGATCAGACCTCAAAAGCATAACAATATCCCTAACTCTCTTACCTGCTACCTTCGAAGCGAGGAACCCAAGGCGACCGAACTTTTAAGCGACACTAAACATGGTCTCCAGTTTCTTTAATCTACTAAGATATCCCTAAAAATACCTACACCCCTCGCACAGGATCTAGGTATAAGTATGAAGTTTTCCTAAAAAGGCCTGTAAGATTTAATCACACTAACCTCCGGCACAGGATCAAGCAGAGAGCTCTTCAACCCAGGTATAATATTCGGCAGATACGGCATCAGATCCTTCTGGTCAGTCAGCGAATACATGTTCCCTATAATCTGAGCCGCCATTTTTCTGGTCTCCGTGCTTCTGTCTAGGAACGCGCGTTGTACGACTGGCATGATTAAGGCTAGCGATGGGGCGTCGATGAAATGCACGAATTTGGTGTCGAGTAATGTTTGGAGGCAGGCGGATGTCTTGTTAGATGGGTCTTGCAGCGCTTGGAGGAGGACTGGCACGATTGCTGTGGGAGAAACATAGGTTTTAGCGTTGAATATCATATGATACTCAGCCGGGTGCACATTAAACAAACCTCGCTAGGAATTGGATCGGGCAATTTCTGCTGGAGGCTGCTCGTTTAGTCGCCAGCAGGGTGCTCAAAATATTTGAACATGCGCTCTAACACCATGACAATAGAGACCTGCTCAGATATTTGAGAGCACAATGGCCGCTGTGTTATATCTGATTGTGATTGTTCAGTATGGATATTCAATATTGCAGTCCCTTAGTCGATTAGCATCATATTGAAAGAATGGTGGAATATTCACGGTTTTATATTTAATTTATGTTTTCGACTATAGGCTTGATCGCAAATTCATAACTCAAAATTTGTTTAAAACAGCGTTCATTTCGCGATTTTGATGTTAATAAAAGAACAAAAGTCATTCAATCTCCTATAGGTATTTCTGTAATCGTCAAGAAGGATTCCAGGTTAGGTTTTCTTTTTCTGTCACATCATAGTCATTGCCACAGTTAGGAAATGGCTAAGCTCTTCGAAGCAGGGAGGCTGAAAATACATCCATTTTGAGAAAGAAACCCATACCTTGGATCTCCGGGTTTCTGATGACGGATCCGATGACCTTAAGCGCTTCCGCCCCTGCGCCTTGCACCCTCATGTGAGAGTCGGACAGGACCTCTATCAATCGCGGCACAATGGAAGGCAGGCACGAAGATAGTTGCTTAGGAGCGCAGTATGCCATAGCTCCCAGGAGTTCGATGGAACCTGTAATTATGTTTTATGAATTAGAGCTCTTGAAATTGGTAATCGATGGTTGGGTGACTCAACCTCGTATGTCCAGGGTGTATGACTGAACCTCGTATATGAAATGTAAGTATTTTGTACAGAAATATATTTTTATGACACAACCTTGTAAGCCATTGTACGATGTTAAGTCACACAGCCAGCGTAATGTTGATTTACGATAGGGTAGAATACAGAAATAAAAAATAAAAGAGATGGAAATACCCAGTTTAAAGAAAAATTATCTTCCTTGCTTCGTCTTCTAGATTAGTAATAAACACTCTGTAGTACCATAATATCTGGTCTCCAGTACACACTGCATTTCAGAGAATTTATAAAATAAAATAAATTGTGGACATATTGACATGTGACAATTACAACCAAATTGGTAATGCTGATTTACTATAGGAAAGGCATCCTGATCCTGCTTTTTAGCTGAATCTCATTTTGCAACCATGTTTTCCCAGGTGACTATTGAGTAAATGTTGGAAGAAGTTATTTGCCAACTTTTATTAACCCTTTCATGTGCCTACTTCGGTAGGTTAGGTTAGGTTAGATCGAATATGATAAGTGATTGACAAGTGAAGTTTTTTTTTATTAGGTTATTTACCGGCCTTGGTCCTCCAATTGTCGTCATTGAGCGCTTGCAGCGACGGCAGGACTAGTTTGACGCCATGGGCGCTGAGTTTGCTCATGATCAGCTTGTGGCAGGACTATGAGTGTACTCACCGGCCTTGGTCCTCCAGTTGTCGTCATTGAGCGCTTGCAGCAGCGACGGCAGGACTAGTTTGACGCCATGGGCGCTGAGTTTGCTCATGATCAGCTTGGCGGTGTCGTCAGCGGCTGCGCGGACGTATTGCGAGCTGTCACCGAAGCAGAGGAGCAGGTGTGGTAGCACGTGCACTATGTACGGCTCGAAGAGACGGCCGAGCTTGTAGCAGAGCATTTCGAAGCCGAATAGGGCGCCTGAGGACATGATAGAAATAAATAACAAACACAGATTTATCTTGTAGGAATAAAATTCTCATTCAGAAAGTGTTAAAACGAATCGAAATTTTAGACATAAGTGGGTGCGGAAAGTGACTACATCTTGCAGCAAGAGATACCTCAAGTGTCGTCCAACCAATACCTACTACAATAAATACAATACCAATAATTATACTGAATTGGAATTTAATCTTCTGTCTGACAAACCCTGACAGAATTGACAGTAAAATCTATGGGAGATCGATGTAGCTAAATTTTGCAAAAGAGTAAAGAGCGTAAAACAAGAGATAAGCGACTAGAAGATTTTAATCTAGAACGCTTTAATAGGTCTTTGGGTAGCTATTCAAGTATACACGATGAGTACATTTATATATTAGTATAAATACTAATCGATTTATTTTACATGTACTTGGGTGTCATTACATGTACATGTAACCCAAGTTATCAAAACGATTAAGAACTGAGAGACATATCTCTTTATAGTTTTGTCGATAGATAAAATAACGGTCTTTAATACGATGATGCAACGAGAAACATTGATAGTCGTGTCTAACTACATAGCGATTCAAACTATTTTTTCTCAAAAAGGTCATAAAATCTCGTTACTGTTTCATTTCTTTCCTACCTTCTCTATACTTGTAATTCTTCTTTTCCTGTATGGCTTCAGTGAGTTTCCCCATAACGTCCAGTTGCTTCAAGGACAGGATACCGAGACCCTTGATAATGCCAGCGATACCGTATGCCGCTCCCTGTAAAAAACAATGATTGATAACGTTTTACTTTTAAGTTTATACCAGTCTTTATTTATTGATAATCACTAAATTACCATTTATTTATTTTATTAAAACATAAGTTTACACGACATTACAGTTAAAAACCAATGCGTCATGCAACTAAAAATAAACAATTTGAAAAAACAGGCACATTATAAAACAACAAAAGTTAACTAGATTTAGGTGACGCAACAGCGTGGCTCCGTTGAGTCATCTGAACTGGCGTAGGGTTCGGCATCATAATATAAATAAAAAAACCGACTTCCACCAATTTCTCCAAGATCCCATCATAACGGTTTGTTTTGAATATTGAGTTATTCGTCCATTTGTCGTGTCAGCTTGTGAGTCAATGTGGAACAAACCTTTCTGTCTCCATATTTCTCAGCAGTAAGCAGCTGCTTCATGAGCTTGTTCATGATGGCAGGAATCTCTCCCTCCAGCGCCGGCGAGCAGACCAGATGCGGCAGGCAGTTGCTGACGGATTCTTGCACCTGATGAAATAGAAAACGATAAGTATCACGCACTGTGCGGTTTAAAAGGAATTTCTTCCCATTTCTCCGGTTGTGGAATGAAATTCATTTTTGTCAAGGGATTACAGTAGGTGTACGATAAGAGAATGTCGGGTACGTGACGTCGTTCTTTGCAAGAAGTATGCAAGAAAGTTCGAACTTTTTGGTGTATATTTATTTCAGAATTTGGCGTTATTGATAGAGAATTGAAATTGTGAACTTTCCGTATATTTCTATAGCCGTCATAGCAGTCACGTTCCCGACAATTTAGTCTCTTCCGTGGAATTCACCAGTATGCGGTTTTTCAAGAAAGAAGTTCATAGGATTTTAAAGAGTCGCCAACGCCAATGTGATGTGGAGTTGTAGGACAAGTTAGATAAGAAAGAATCTATCTAAAGGTAAAAAAATGCTTTACCCAGGTGTACTAATATGGTGCTCGCCTGCTGGCTCTCGGACTGAGTTTTCTGGAATGTTCTGTAGTTATAAATGTCGAAGTGAAATCATTTCATAAGAAGTCGTGGCCGCATCTAGAATGTTCTTTATTGGAATCTCACCTGCTGACTTGGCGTGGACAAAGCAGCGATGAGTCGAAGTGTGATCGGCTTGATTCGGGCATCATCAGGCTCGAGATGACGTGCCAGAGACCCGACCAGCAACACCACACTTTGCCGCACGGCGTCGTAGCCGCCAGACTTTGGCGCTTTGTCGAGGAAGTTCTCAAAAACGGGCAGTTGGCTGCTCAGTGTTTCCTGTAGAGGAAAAGAAAATTTAATATGGCGAAGCAGTTTCTTTTTATGAAAGTTTTACTTAGAGTTTTCTTTATTTAGAGTACGCATACTCTAAATAAAGGAGGGACAAGTAGTAATCTCGCGCCGACATACTGTTACACCAATCATGTTATTATCAAACCGGAATCAGAAAGGGATTCGAGAGTACTGTTGACACAACAAATGATACAACATTTACCAGGAAAACAGTTGTTTATAGATGTAGTGAGTGATTAATTAATCTATTGCCTGTAAGGTTTTGCACTTAAACTATAAATATATGAAGATAACTATGAATATATCCTAGATTGACTTATTCACTGTTGTGTCAACAGTACTTTCGAATCCCATTCTAATCGCGGTTTGATAATAAGTCTAATGAAGTGGTTACCCAGTTTATCGATCAACACATTCAATTGCTCAGCCAATAGTACTACGAGTATCCGCTAAAACATGTTATACCACTTTATTACGATCTATTTAGACCATATGTGTTCGTTTTTAGTAAAACGTCCCACTTTGTCCCTTACCATAAAGACGACATATCCTTGTATCTTCATATGAATAAACTGACAATGCGGCTTTATGGCAAACGAAAAAGTGGGACGTTTTACTAAACTCACTCACATATTTTTTTATGCTGATGGTACTGATGAAGATACTATAAACAAATGGGATAAAGAACAACATCCTCATTACGATTAAATCAACGTCATACATCTCGATTTTATTCATATTTTAACGACCTAATCGTGTAAACTTACGTTTAATTTTATCCTGAGTCTGCCTGCGACCACGGGTGCAACGTCATGCCCGAAACGTCAGGATAAAATGAAACCTATGTTTACGCGATTAAGATCATGTTTGTCGTTAAAATATGAGTGATAATCGTGAAAGTTTAAATCAATACATCTCCATTTTAGATCTGAACAATCATGTGTTAACCCTACTACGCGCTTTCCGTATTGTAGTCGAGATCATGTGTCATTCATATCAGAGTTTTGGACGGCTACGGTATAAGATCAAGGAGGTTTGTCATGTTTACAACGTCTTAACCGAGTAGCAAAGGTATCTTTGTTGTGACCGTTGCGTTTTTGTTAAAGTTTAAATCACAGGTGTTATCGCTTGCACTGTTAGTTGTTGTAGACCTTATGCCTATTCCAATAAGGTTCACAGATGTGTGGAAGATAAGTGTTGCTTGTTTACGCGTCGAATCTTTAAGTGGCGAATTAATCACCCCCCTTACTCATAAACCTCTCGTAAACTTAGCAAGCCGCTAAATACTGTTTGTCCCTTTCGGTCTTATAATACTTAGATGATTGCTAAATTAAGAGACGGTTAGGAATAAGGGGAATAATCCAAGACTATAGCGAAGGTAATGTAATCAAATCAATTGCTAGTCAAAAATTCAAACGTCATTAAAATTTATTACAAAAAGTCATTAGGTGGGGAAGATATAAATAAAATGAACAAATATTAAAAGATAAAGCCATGTTATTTTAGTTAAATTGTTAGAAATAACATTATATACAACGAATAAAACACACACAACTTCGTGGTTATTAATCACAAACAAACCTAAACGTATACAATACAAGTCATTACTTTACAAAGGTTAATTTAACGTTAAAGAACATACAAATAAGGCACAATAATACAAATAAAACAAATCACAATATCACAGGGGGATACATTCTTGAATTAAATGTACTCATTATATTATACAACATTACAAAACCCTTAAGCAGAGGGAGCTAAATTGTTTTATTACTTTGACATTATCATCCTACTTTAATTTTCGCCGCGTGGTGACGGCAGTAAGAATACATTGTCACCACCCCAAATCTTCCCGTGGGTGTCGTAAGTGTCAATGAATATTCCTTGATGATGGCAACATTACCATAGATGACACACTAATGCAAACGCCAACCCGCTTGCCCAACGTAGTGATTATGGGCCTTTATCTCCTAGTCGATACGCATAGTTAATAGGAGAGGCCTGCGTCTTGCAGTGGACTAAGAGAGGCTGATGACGATGAGGGAGTAAAATTGTTTTATTACTTTCATATCTTTTTTTGCGCCATGGGATCTCAAGCGAAATCATATTCCTTTTACTCGGGAAAAGTACCAGCATGCTAAGAAGCTAATTTTCAATTTATTTTGACTTCCAACTGCTGGGCAAAGGATACCCTTTGTCTTCAACCGACCCTCTTGCTCTTTCTCACCACGCTGTGTAGAATGCGTTCAAGTCGCCCGCCATTTTTCTATCACCTATTTTCCTATATTTATTTCCCCCTCGCCACAACTCTCAAAGGTAGTCCATGCTTTGATCTTAATACAAGTCGGTCAGGGTCGAACTCCAATCGTCTCCTAGTATTCGAACATGGTTCCATGCGGTAGCGTCGCAGCAGCTTGATCAGGCACACCTTCGACTGGACTTGCGCGAAACGCATGCCTGGATAAATGGAAGAAGATTAGTTACCGTTGTAAAAGAACTTTACGTGCAATGTTAGCATTTTCTGAGTTGATATTTAAGCTTTTAACCACCGTGAATTTTTCATTGAACATGTCCATTATGCCACACAAATCAGAGCTTGTATTCGAGTAGGACCATTTTTTACATCGGAAAACCAAATCAGAACTTATTTATCACTCTGGTGAGGAGAACTGGATATCGAATCTCTAATATATCAGACTACGGTGGCTAAGAACTAAACAATCTAAGATTTTTCTATTTCGGTAAACGTATAGCGACCTAGTTAACCTTAACCTTTTCCATAGGACTTTCTATATTATTGCTACGATTAAATCTTTTATAATTACAGAGCAATATCAACAAGACCTGATATCAGGTGCTTAGCAAGATAATTGCGCAGGTGTTGAGACTTAGCACGATAAAATCCGTTCACGCATGATCTACTTATCTTAATTACTTCTAATTAGGGAGCACCACCTTTTAGAGTTCCTTAACAATATAATACAGGGTTCCTATATTTGTATGAAACTACATTTTAACTATCACAGTGATAAATATTTCGAAGACTGCTGGTATTTTAGAATTAAGAAGAAAATTACTAACACAGTTTTTTTATTTATTCATGTCTGATACTAGTATTAAGGTCTTGTGCTCTGTGCCCGGATGTTATCGTGTAAATTATTTAACACTGCCCTTTAAAAGCCTTAACTAACGAGAATTCAAAACGTCAATGAAAAAATAGAATGGAAACTTACCTATACAGTTCCGAGGTCCAAGCCCAAAAGGTAAGAAGGCGCAAGGATGTCTATCCTTCGAGTTTTCAGGCAAGAAGCGATCAGGGTTGAACTCGGTAGGGTTGTCCCAGTGTTTTGGGTCGTAATGTATTCCGCTGACGGATACTAGCACCCCCATTCCCTTCTCAACAGTCACGTTGGTGCCAGGCAGTTCAACTCGTCTCAACGCGACGCGCGGTATAGGGTCCACCACTGGATACATCCGCAGCGTCTCGTCAAACACATGATCCAAGTATGTCATGTCTTTAATACACTCAAAGGTCATTTCTCCGTTGTGCTTTTTCAGTACTTGGTTTATTTCATCGACCAGGCGCTCCTGAATGTCAGGGTGCATGGCGAGTTCGTGTAAAAGGAAGCCCATGGTGGTAGCACTAGTTTCGTAGCCAGCCGCGTAGAAGATAAACGCCTGAGCGGCCATCACATCGTCCGTGATCTGAAGAGTTCTGTCCTTGTCATCATCGTGGCGTTTCGCGCCATGTATCTCCCCAGCATTCCTTAATTCTAAAAGCAGATCCATGAAGTCCTTTCGATTGGAAGGGACGCCTTTCCGTTCGCGCATTATATCGTTCACCAGCCCGTAGAAAAAGTCTTTGATTGCTTTTGGCCATAGCGACATGTCGAACTTCTTTAAAATGCCGGGATACATCATCTCCAATTCAATTGCGTAGGTGGAGGAGAAGATGAGACTGTCGAGGGTTTCGAAAACATTGTCGATGGCATTCATGTCTATATCGATGCCGAAGGCGCAAGAACCGATGTTGCCTATAGTGAACCTCTGGACGATTGCGTGAACGTTCTGTTCTGCAGATTTCTCAACTACAGGGCCGAGGTGATCTAGAAGTTTATCGGCGCGCCCTGTCATCAAGTAGAGCATGTTCTTGAGTTTTCCTGTCGAGAATATGGGGGATAGCCGAGAGCGCAGCACGCGCCAATCATCGCTTTCAGCGTTGAAGAGGTTAAATCCGAGTCCTTTGTTGCTGAAGCTCATGCCACGATCAGAGAAGCTGTCAAATTCCCTGATCATCACGTGCTTAAGGACATCTAAATCTTTGACTAAGACAGTCGGATTCCATGCGCGATATATCCCGACCACTTTGCTTTCAGGGTAGGATTCATAGAAGTGCTTATACTGCTCCAAATACGTGGTTCGCCTGAGTGTAGTGTTTTTCACATTTCCGAAAAATGGAACTGGTTCTGGGCCGACGACGCCTCGCTTTTTCCAGTAGTTGTTGTTTCTGATCAGATATAAGTAGACCAGAAGAATACAACTGGCAGTTGAAATTGTGATGGCAGCAACAATTTCGAGAACCATGTTGTCTGCTTTGTTGGAAAGAATACATCTAAACAACAATAGCTGTCTTATTTATAGAAAGTCTAATCGTATTGTTTGAGATACATGGCGATAAACATGCCGTATCAATGAAATTTAATTTATTGCAGTGATACGATTTGTTTTTATACCCGCGCGCGAAAACACCCTAAAAAAGGTTAATCACAAGGAAGTAGAATATTGGTGACGGAGTAAATATAAGATTGGGAAAACATATACATAGACATATTTTATCCAATATGATTTTAACGAAACGCACGGTTTTAGGGGATTGGAGGGGAGCCCCGCATGACCCCACACACTATCCTTGTACGGACCAATGTACATTACAATGTACACTTCACTTCGATGAAATTTAAACCTTTCATAAACTATTGAAGTCTCATTTCCTTTGTTTGGTTGATTTCACAAACAAACGAAATTCACCTCTATTTCTTACAAAGCAAGGTTCAAAATAAGATTTAAAGAAATTAGTATGGTGGGCTTTACGAGGCTTTAGAGTCACGAGGTGTACAGTCAAGTGTATAAATATGTTTACAGTTTTGCACCTTATATCAATGGCATACGGGAAAGAAGTGTGTATATTATGGTTTTTCCCTTGACTATACACATTGCAGATAGAACCATTATAGATAATGAATTGTCAAAATCAGCCTGTATTGATATCACAATACGAACCAAAGTATGCGTCTTCGCGACACTAACATGCGTGGTGTTGCAGTATTTTAAAAGACTGCAAATACTGAACAGTATTTGTCGATAAGCGTTAGATATTGTATTAAATATTGTTTTTTTTTGCTTTCCTTAAGGCTAACTGGTAGAGATTGACATGGCATTAAGTTCGCCGTTTGTAGGTACATTAAGCCGAAATTTTGTTAAAATATTAAATCGATCGATGGCCGTTGGGGTGGAAAGGTTCTCGAGTGGCGGCCACGTACCGGAAGGCACGGCGTGGGTAGGCCCCTCACAAGGTGGACTGATGACCTGGTGAAGATCGCACGTGTCCGCTGGATGCGGGTGTCGCAGGGCCGGTCATTGTAGCAATCTTTGGAGGAGGCCTATGTTCAGCAGTTTTTCGGTTGATATGATGATGATGAAATAAATTGATACTGACATGGACAAATGTTCAATGATAAAAATGGATAATCATTAAAGGATGCTCTACGATAATTTTAATTCCATGTTTTGGAATAGTTTTGCTCGTCATGGAAATACATCATGATTAGATATGACTGGGGGTTTTCATATCATTGGTGACCAAAATTCGGTGTGACTTTATATTTTTAAGAATTGTATCTATAATGACAAAAACTGTGACCTTATACACACTCTAACACGAAGTTAAACATTTAGAAGTCCCAAAATGTATGGATTTAACCAGTTATCCCGGTATTAGTTGGTTAGTGCAATTAATTAAAATGTGGTAAACTGGTAATCCGTTCAAAGCATATTAATTATCGTATTTTGATTAGGAAATTATAGAAGATTTATTTCCTGTGGTCGGTTAGATAAAACAATATCATACCAATAAAACCAGATATAAAAAATAATATTGTTTTACTTCGTTAAAAATAAATAAACACAATACGAACATTCACAGTAATACAAAAACACATAATTAAAATGAACATTTTGAACTTCAGCCTATCATTTATCAGCATATTCATAAAAAAACGTCTATATTTATTTCTTACAAGCAGAGACAAGACCATCATACAGTCGATTAGAAAGAGTTTTATCCAATTTATTACCATATAGTAAGGTGAAAATGTGGATACAATACATCTCTTTGTAGCCGACTGTACATCGGTAACCTATAGCAGTCGAGCAAGTAAGCTATGAGCTATCAGCGATAGAAACGAACGAAAGATAGTCGCTCCCGTGTACGTAAGAGAGCGAACGATCTAATACATCGCCCAGCGATGAACTGTAAAATCTCATCGCGTCTCATCTATTTACAGGAGAGCGCATATCTTTTGTTAGTATCTATAGGTAATTTCACCAGAGTTGAGGTGAATGATTACACACACATCCAAATGAAGTACTAATTGCAAAAAATGTAGTGAATGAATGAATGACTTGCGTCAAAATATTGAAGCAAATCCCATGAATAAACTTTTTGGTCAATCTTACAGTTGCAATCGGGTTTGCTGTCAGTACGAAAAAAGAAAATTAATTTCAAATTCCGTGTGATTATATGACATGTTTATGTGTGCGTGACCTCAACTCTCGTTGAACTATCTACAGCGGGTTCTACTGTATATCATTGATAAAAAAAACCGCCTAAAAACGGAATAACAATAAAATAAAACAAACCTATTTAAGTTTACGTACCAAAAAAGGTATCCCTACTATTTTTTTTATCTATAGCACAACAGTGCCATCTTAATCTAAATTCTTAAAGCAATATGTAACTAAAACTAAGCAATTTTGAGGCGGTACCTTCAAACACAGTGAGACTATGAGTATTTACTCGGAATTTCATTCTATCTATAAGACTAGATCCACTTCTTATCACATGGTGTTTCGCCATTATAACCAGCCATTGAAAATCTCAGGCACTCCATAATATATACTGACCAACTTTTATTATGAGACCAACAACGAAATCGACAAAAAATCTCTCATATAAAACTTTCAAATCTCACGACCAAATTTTGGGGCTAGTCTCATAACAAAAGTAGCTCAGTTGACATGAGGTTTTCGATTGCTGGTGACACACAACGTATAATAGTCCTCTTTTAAAACAAGACAATCTTTTATGTCTTAATTCCCGTGGAACAGTGTGTCCTGATGTCCCATACGTGGTACAACTCTCAAGGGTAGCCCATTCTTCGACCTGAGCACGATTCGCTGTGGGTCGAACTGGAGTTTAGGCCGCGTGTTGGGAGATGGCTCCACGCGGTATTTCCGCAGCAGTTTCACTAGGCACACCTTGGACTGCACTTGCGCGAAACGCATGCCTGAATAAAAATTGGAGGATTAGTAATGAGATGGGCTACGACGTGTTATATTATTATTGTACCTCTGATTGATTAAAATTGTCGGTTGCATTGTTATGCGCCCTCTTATTGTTTTTTGTGTTGCGTTTTACGTATGTACTTGAAAAATTGCTATTGTGATAAAATGTTAAAAGGGCGTCGTCTAAGATTTTATCGTAAGCTTCATAAACATACAAGGTATACTAAAAATAATGAGTAGTTAAGGTTAAGGGCTCATTCAGCATCGTAATGACATTATAAAAAATAGGAGAATGGAAATATTACATGGGACATTATTTTTTTCTCAAGCACGGATGAATCAATCAGTACAGGCCTACTTTAAGGGTCTCTCGACATCCAATTTTCCAATCCAAAAAAATAAATTAATTGTAATAAAAACTCACCTATGCAATTCCTCGGTCCGAGTCCGAAAGGCAGGTAAGCGCACGGGTGTCTGTCCTTACAGTTTTCCGGCAGAAAACGATCAGGGTTAAACTCGGTAGGGTTATCCCAGTACTTCGGGTCATAGTGGATGCCCATGACGGACACATGGACGGCCATGCCCTCTTCCACGACTACATCAGTGTCCGGGAACTCCACTCGTCTCAGCGCGATGCGTGGAATCGGATCCACCACAGGATACAGTCGTAGCGTCTCGCTGAACACTTGGTCTAAGTAAGTCAGATCTTTAAGGCAGTCGTAGGTAAACTTTTCACCGTGCTTTCTGATGACTTCGTTTATTTCGGCGACGACTCGATCTTGTATGTCGGGATGGAGGGCTAGCTCGTGCAGAAGGAAACCCATGGTTGTCGCACTCGTCTCGTATCCAGCCGCGTAGAATACGAATGCCTGAGCAGCCATGACGTCATCAGAGATCTGAAGCTTCCTGTCCTTGTCGTCCTCATGACGCTTCAAGCCATGTATCTCGCCCGCGCTTCTCATTTCCAACAACAAATCCATAAAGTCTTTCCTATTGGACGCTTGCCCGTTACGGTCCCGCAGTATATCGTTCACCAGCCCGTAGAAAAAGTCGTTGATCGCTTTGGGAAAGAGCGACATGTCGAACTTTTTCAAGATACCGGGATATAGTATATCTAGTTCGATGGCGTATGTGGATGAGAATATGAGACTGTCGAGCGTGTCAAACACGCTGTTAACGTTATTGGTATCTATATCGATGCCGAAGGCGCAAGCGCCAATGCTGCCAATGGTGAATCTCTGGACTAGTGTAAGAACGTTCTGTTCAGGGGATTTTTCGATAGCCGGGCCGAGGTAGTCCAAAAATTTATCAGCACGCTCTGTGATCAGATAGAGCATGTTCTTCAGTTTTCCCGTCGTGAATATAGGGGACAGCCGAGAGCGGAGCACGCGCCAATCATCACTTTCGGCAAAGAAGAGATTGAAGCCGAGACCTTTGGTGCTGAAGCTGATACCGCGGTCGGAGAAGCTGTCAAATTCTCTGATCATCACGTGCTTTAAAACGTCCAAGTCCCTAATCAACATGCTAGGGTGCCAGGCGCGGTAGATCCCAACCACTTTGCTTTCAGGGTACGAATCATAGAAGTGCTTATATAGTTCATTATAGGTAGTCCGTCTGAGTGCTGTGTCTTTCAAATTGCCGAAAATTGGTACTGGTTTAGGGCTGACAATACCTCGTTTTTTCCAATACGAATAATTCCTGGTCAAATATAGATAGACGAGTAGAACGATTGTGGCAATGCCAAGAGTCACTGCAGCCGCGACTTCTAGAGCCATCGTGCTTTGCCGAAAGGTAACGTTTGACACAATACGCGCAATTGACACCCGCGGATTTTTATATTGATTGACCTAATCGATTAGCACCTCATTCCGCAGATAAAGGTCGATAAAAATGTCACATTGCGCAATCGTGTAAATCTGATCAATTTAAAATAGATCATAACTAAGCCGGATTGAGTGAAGAGGATAATGTAAAACTAGATTGAAGTTTGCTAACCAAGGGTTGAAACTGTGAAAAGTTAACAATTTGAACCAAGATAAAAATTTGGAATGCTTTATGTATACAAATATTGTCGCAAAACATGGATATCTAGCGCGAGCTCAAAAATGCAATTGTGTTGCGGTGGGCAATATAGCGCTTTTCATAACACCGCGCATATGTGCGCGAAACATCTTTAACAAATTCAAACAGAATCACAACAATTTTTAAATAAGGAATAGAAAAGAATCATAATCATTTTTAATTATTAAGGGGTTAAGTTTATATCTATAGGTTAGTATATAAATTCACAAGAGTGATGTGATGTATTCAAGAGGGAGAAGCGTTGAAAATATCGAAAAAACATGTTTTTTGGGAATGTATGAAAATTAATTTTTTTTTCGGGTTTTTACACAAATAATCATTGCTACTGTCACTACTTTTATCTATTTCAATTGGATTTTTCCTCGATGACATCGCGTTCTCCTGGTATAAGCGAAAATGAGACCTAATTCAGGCTTATTTAGAGTTGAAAATTATAGTGAAAATTTCCGGAAAAAAACAAGCTGTTTGGAAGGAAACATAATTTAACCTCAAAATTTTCAACGCTAAGAGGGGTGACACATGTCAACAAAATTTCAGGAACATTTTGATTGTAAATCATGTAAGGTGCAGCTTCAGAGATTGCAGGTGCAGATGATTTTTTTTTATAACACTAACAAAGTATCTATTTAGGAGATCACAACTCCTTCTTGCTTGTATACACCATTATTGTGACCAATAAACGATTTAGATTTTTTGATAAAATCTCTCTTTGTCTATGTATTAAAATTTTATCGATGAGTGACTGATATACCCGTAAACCATGAACTCTAGATAATTTGTGTTAGGGCTGATTTTTTCAATCCTCAGTTAAAAGTATCCGTCAGTTAAAATTATTACCATCCTTATCTTAGGTCATCAGTCAAAAAGGATAGAGCTAACATTTATTTGACAGATACTGTTAACTAGGGATTGAAAAATCAGTACTTAGTGTAATTAAAGAATATCTTTCAAAATAAAATATGTTAACAACATTAGATAAGGAAGTCTCTGCTGTACGGAACAGGGTTATGTTTTCAAAATGACGGGCGTTTGTCCGATCCTTGGGTATATGACATCAAATATTTAAAAATCATTTCCAATTAAAAACATCCTAATAATGCTGTGTCAACACCCCTACGACCTAGTACCACAGTATCAAAGATACTTAGATAATAAATTATCTTTCAATCTATTGTTTTTATATTGAATGACTTGCGCGCGAGTGCGAATCAAGTGCGTATGTAATGAAACTCATTAATTATATATGGAAAATACCATTATCAGAATATAAGACTCAATTTCCGTGCCACGCAAAAAAGACGTATATCCATGGCATTTTCATACATTTATAGACAATTTGTTTTTTTAAGATTTTTGATATTTTGTTTTTATGAAATTAAGATTTTTTGCACTAAATTACTGATTAGTGTGATCGATCGTGCGTTATCTGTGACGTCAAATCAGGATATCTATTTTAGGCCTAAACCATGTGCTTGTAGTGATTGTAGGTTGTCCCCTTAGTTTCACATAAAGTACACGTGTCCTTATTTCTATGTATACTTTACTACCTAAATGTACAATGTGCTAACAACAATCACAGTTATCGTTAGGAGTCGTAACTAGGGGTGCAAAACTTTAACAAAACTACACTCTCACACATTGTAAGTTGAAGATTCCGAGATAGGGAATAAAATTGGATACAGATTTTTCAATAATAAATATTCGTATTTTTCTTGGCTGTAGTGTTCCCATGATGTCAATTTTAAAGTTTTGCACCCATAGTTCCGACCCCTAAATATCGTGTACGTGTCCCACGTTTTAAATTGATATACTGGGTAGTAATGAGTGTACCGATAGACTTTACTCATACATTTTTGAAGTCAAAAGAAGTAAAATACATTATTAAGACATATGTAATTTTTGGTCAACATTTTTCAACCTAATTATGTGATTTATATACTTGTACTTTTGAAGATAGGTTATTACGCAGTAAATAATATATTTTGATTAGATTATTATTAGTCGTCTCACGGAAAATTATAATTATAATAATCATCAAAATACACGGAAAAATTCCGTATCAACACAGATATAATCGGTTGCCAACCAATTACTTAATTAAAGTACCTACTTCGAGTAAAGTTAACGATTAAAGTGATTTCATGTTACTACTTTTCGACTTTATTACCACTAATCAGAGTCTAAGGGTGATATAACAATATAAAAAGCGGTAATAAAGTTTAAATTCATGAAGACTTCATACGTAATTGTTTTTTAAAAATCTGACATAAATAATACTGTAATAAATAAGCGTTTTTAATCCCACGCTAATTTGGTGTCCCTAAAAGTGAAGATGTCCGTAATAAATCGTAATAGCTATAATACTTAGTACATTTTACTATAGAGGCCGGGACAAAAGGGGTTGCCAGCCGACGACATATAGACGGCCGAACGAAGCGAGGCTGGATAGGTCTGAGGCGGGCAACCCCATATTTCCCACCGAGGTATGTATAGTGCTTTTTTCAAACATGCAATGAATTAACAAAAACATCAAATTTTTATTATTTGGATAGTGGCAGAATGTCATGATGCTTGTGCCACAAATATATGTGGAATGGAATTAAAAAAGAGCACTATGCCGGCCTAGACCTTCAAGATTTGTATTAAATTCCATTGACGACCTCTTGTCCTAGTCGCACCTGAAACGTCATAGGTACTAAGCAACATAACAACAATATTTCATTGCATGTTTGAGAAAAAAATAATTCTTCAATCGGGTATCAAATAAACCTGAGGAGATATTCAACAAATAACATTCAAATAGTGAATAGGTAGCAAGTAACAGATTAAGATAACGATAATTATTTTCCGTCCATTCCTATGTTGTTGATTCCAAACTAGATCAAACTAGATTATCGATCAAACGTATTCTTTAATAAAGAAAGTACGTGTGCACTTAAAAAATCAGCGCAATTTCAAGTTCGTTAATTTGTGTTCCTTAATACAACTGCATAAGGTATATTATGGTCAAAGTGTTGTTACAGTTACCAACGTTAAGTGCAACGTAAGGACATATGACCGTGTAGTCTACAGTATAAAAATGTATACACTTGTTCACCTTATATCAATGGGATAAGATGAAAAATTGTATACATATTTATGGCCTTGATCGTATCGATCGCCATATCGTACAAACATTAGACGTGAACCGAGCGATGTAATCTAAAGCGGACTGGACCAATGAACGGAAATATCGGAATTTATGGATCGGTCTCAATTAGATAGCATCATCAGGGTAAATCCAGGGAACTGTAATGAACCATTTTGTCATCTGTTTTTACTCATGATCAGAGATCGGTAAAATGTATGTGCGTCATTGTTTGCAATAATATGGACATGACTCCAAAGTTGATTAAATGAATAATTAAACGAATAATTTCTTGTAATTTGATTTTGAAGCTTTAAGGTAACTTTTTAAAGTATGGTTTTCATTACACATCGGTAACTCGTGGCATGCAGGTGGCACTTGACAGTTTCTAACAGACTAGTGATGGGGTCGAGAAAAATAATCCAAATTAAATGAAAAAATATTTTAATAATTTAATATATGACATTCGTGGTAAGCAATTAAAATTTGTTCTAAATTTTCACAAGTCAGCCTACGTCTTCTACTTGAGAAAATCCACTTTGTGTAAGAAAACGACCTTTCAACCTCCACTGACGTAATGGGTAAAAAAAGCATTTTATTGTAAAGTTGTAGTGTATTTTTGTTGATATTCTGTTTGATTTCAATTTCTTTATTTTGTAATAAGCTATTGATACTTTTTGTCGTGAGATATCCTGGATTTTTTGAAAGCACTTGTTTCAGCTTTTGATAAACAAGTTTACCGTTGTGGTGCAATCTCAGTAATGAAAGTGACTTTTCAATTTTAAATACATTTTCCATAGACTCTTTTAGTTTTAGGGTTCTACCTTCCAATTCCTTGATTGACTTGGCCAAAATACCGAAATTTTCTAAACCTGAGGTGGCAAATCCTTCTTTGTGCTTTGTGGTCTTTAAGTGCTTGTGAATATTATATGTCTTGCAAACTATATAAACATCGCAGCGGGTGCATTTTACCTGATCACCCTGCAGTAGAAGTTCTGAATGCTCTCTAAATATTTTCTCCATTATTGAAAATATCTCGCGACTCGTAATAATTGTTACACGGAAATGGATGACAATAGCAATAATAATAATAATAATATTTCTTTATTTCAAGTCAAGGACTCATATAAAAGTAGGGTAGTAAGTACCACACCTTAATTATAAAATAATAATACTTACTTAAAACAAAATTATAATATTAAAATTACAATTAATCTGTCCACTATGTGCCATTCTCGCCCAGGTGAACGGCTATCCAGTGCTTTAGTATGTTATTGCTCGGGTTGACAGTAAATAGCGTCAGAATATCATTTTGCTGCGAGTTTTGCCATACGTTTGTCCAGACCGAGGCTATGCGAGACCGCATGATTGCATAAAAATCAGGTACTCCCGCATCAGCAAACATGGCCTTAGCACTGCAGTAGCGAGGTAGTTTCATGAGTATTCTGAACGCATCGTTGTACTGAACCCGGAGCGCGTTATACGAACGTTTGGTGTAGTTACACCATAATGAGCATGTGTAGAAGCACTGGCAGAATGCTCTAAATAGCGTTATTTTAACGTCGGTGGAGCATTTGGCGAATCTCCGCGACAGCATGTTGCAGCGGACCGCGAGCGCACGTCGCTCTCGCTCCATGTCCATGTCGTCGCGAAGCCTCTCCGTCAGAAAATGCCCTAAGTACTTGAAAGACGCTACAATCCGCACTGGCGAACCATTTAGATAGACTGGTGGAACTACGTCCGGACCTTTACCATATCTGAAAACAAGCATTTCTGTTTTTAAGTTATTATATTTTAAATAATGCTGATTCGAGAATGTTTCACAGATAGTTAGCAACTTCTGAATGCCCTGACTTGAGGGGCTGAGGAGCACCATGTCATCAGCATAGCTCAGGTTGTTAACGCACACATTAGCAACATGGCAACCCGTTTTGGTACCCCTCAGCTCCTCAATCAGATCATTGACGTATAAGCAAAACAAGTCCGGAGAAGTTATACCTCCTTGACGTACACCACATTCTAGCCTATAATCGCTAGAGAGGGTGTCGCCCCATTTCACATTATTGGTTTGGTTCTCGTACCAGTACCTAAGGATATTGACGGTATCTTCCGACACGTTCGATCTCCGAAGCTTAGTCCACAGTAGCTTGTAATTCACCAGATCGAAAGCGCGGCTTAAATCTAGGAAACATGCATACACAGATGTATGTTTACTGATATAATAGTTCACTACTGTTTTTAGACTTAGTACTGCGGACTCGGTCGATAGGCCGGTACGAAAACCAAACTGCGCGTCATTCAACTTTATGTTCTTCGTCAGTTCGGGCTGCAGCAACCTCTCAAATACCTTACCAACTATTGTGCCCAAGGATATCGGCCTATAGTTCTTTAGGTCAGACAGATCACCGGTTTTGTTTTTGGCTATGGGAACCACCACAGTTTTCATTAGCGCCTCGGGTAGATAGCTACACTGGATACACCTATTGAATAATATAGCCAGTATTTTCGGCATCTCATCGCTACCGTAAAGTATGTGCTCCACGCTTAACCCGTCATGCCCCGGGGACTTTCCCCTCTTCATACGTTTCACAACATTCGCGACATCCTCAGGAGTAAAGCGACTCATCATAGACGGAGTGGGAGAGGCCCCCGGGACAGGGCGGGGGGGAGTGGGCACAGTGGCGACGTCAGTTGGCGGGTCTACTTTAAAATGCTGGGCAAACTGATTTGCTATTTCTTTAGGATCGTTAATGTTATTTATCGTTACAGGTAATTTGGATTTATAATCTAACGCTTTAGTGTTCTTCCAAAATTTTGAGAAATTATTACATTTTCTATTTAAAGCTAATATGTTCATTTTAATTGACTCTTCATTTTCCTGACACCATTTTAATTTATTTTTAAATATTTTTCGACTATCTGCCATGTTATTATAAACGTCACCCGAGCGCGGCTTCCCGCAATCTACCCAGTGGTTAAAATGCATTCTAGCGACGAGATGGCTTTGTCTAACGTGGTAGTTCCAGCCAGCGATCTGTCTGCCCTTTTTCCGTGCACCTGCACGCAAACGGCAGCCAGTGGCAGCAGCAGTCTGCATAATATATATGATATCGCTATATAATTTCGTAATCACTAACTTACAATCTCCATTAGGTTCTTTACAATAGTCAATGCGTTTTAAATGTTCATGACAATAATCAGCGTATTTATTTATTTGTTCTGTGTCCCTGTGACCCCACAATATATTTTTAAGACCATTCACATTCTGTACAGCGGGCATAGTGTTACATATGACTTTAAGATTTAGGCGTATGGTTAACGGGAAGTGATCCGACCAAGAGACGTCGTTATCAACCCAAACAGATTGTACGGTCATCCAAGCCGCTTTAGTGGTTACGCAATGGTCCAACCATCGACGAGAGCCATTCGCTTCGCTTAGATAGGTATAAGTCTCGGAGTTGATACCTAAGATATTTATGTCTGCACATTCCCATTGCTGTTCAGAACAAAAGTTGCTTAACTCCTGCCCAAAGGCCGCATTGGGATGTGCGTTAAAATCGCCTAAGACATAAGCCGCCGCAACATTGCTCTCATCGATGGCTGCACTTACATTAGCCAAGCAGCTTGTAAAATCCATTAGATTTTCAGGGCTATCACAAGGCATGTACACATTAAAAACACTGAAACTTAAACTACTACAGTCAATTTTTATTGCCAATATTCTATCGTTGTCGCATTCTATTTTTGTTACGGCGGAGAAAACCGACGTTCGCCATAATATAGCCAGGCCACCGTACGGCCGTCCGCGCAGCACCCCTGCCGACGTGTCAACGGAGGTCGTAGCGTAGCCGCCGAATCTGTCGTCGATGTTATGCACAAGACTCAGATCGTGTGAGAGAAGCCAGGTTTCTTGTAATAAAATGATATCAGCATCACGGCAAAGCTGACGAACATGTTCAAGGGATCTCTTCAAAGACCTACAGTTAAACGAAACCATTACGATTCCGTTCAGTGTATTATATTTTACTTTTTGTTGTGAACTATTCATATTATTATTATTAAATGAGCATATTAGGCAGCGCGCACTGGGCGATCAATAAACAGTCTGTATTTAACCTGTGCGGGCCAAAAGTCACTTGACAGGAAAGTCGATACTTTATTTCTAGGTATTGTAACTTTAAATGAATTGAAAGTTGTTTCCCATTTCGATACTAACAATTGGATATTAATACACGATTCACCCATTTCATGTATATGGGCCTTTATATCATCAGTCGTCGTAGATTTCTTTAACCTTGATACGTAAACAGCTGACGTTAAGTCTGCAGCCTGGATCTTGCAGGTGTTCTGGGACGTTCCACAAAGGTTACGTTTTTTGTTGCGTTTTTTCTTTTCAACCAACTTAAATTCCGACTCTGTACTGATAGGAACTCGGTCGGTTTTTGCTTGCGCTACTGCAATATCTCGGTAGGTTGGTATACAAACAGGTGATTGTTGCCCATTTTTATTGCTAGTGTCGGTAATTTCTAACGTCGACGGGCGGTCACTCATTCGTAGACTTATTCGCGTTTTTTGTTTAGATGGTCTCCTAGGCGTCCTGGATACTGAGGCAGCACTAGTTGGGGTCAAATCGCGATTTAGTGAATCGAATGGCTCACTCGGCCCTTGCGAAAAGGGACCAAGGGGACCATCGATGTGTCGGTTCATTAGATCAGATCTGATCCTTGTTTCAATTTGCGTCATCTCCGTTTTAGAGATTGTTTCCAGACTAAGGTTATGCAGTGCTGTTTTCATAGCACTAATATCACGCAAGAGACGGCTCACGTCTATGTGGTCCATGGTAACCGGCGGTAGACGGTCGAGATCTTTCGCCACAAATGTCGGTTGATTACCGAGGGGGGTCTCTTTAAACAACTTTATCACATCCTTAATATTCTTCTTGTCTTTATCCTCTCCCCGTCTCGCTGTACACTTAACATGACTATCCGGCAGGGCCTTGAAGAAAACATTTTTGCCACCTTCTATTTCACTTTCTGAGAAATTGGAAGCACAGATTTGCACTAGCGTCAGTTCATCTAGCATGCAAAATTTATTTTGCAGGAAGGTCAAAAATTCGTTTATAATTATGCTTTCGGACATATTTAAAACGAACTATAGTGCATTATTTAATATCGTAATGCGCACGTCATGTCGCGACGGTAACTGAGCGAGACTGATGTCAATACATTGATGTTTTTAAACTAGTAAGCAAACCTACTTTGTTATATGTTAAGACCAAGTAGGTAATATTAATTTATTATTTTATCTTAACTGAAAAGACATTCAGAAATCTTGTCACATCACTAATCTTTTAAGTGCCACCTGGATGCCACGAGTTACCGATGTGTGGTAATTTTGTGAAAATAATTAAATGATTAATTATTCAATCAACTTTGGAGTCATGTCTATATTATTGCGAACAATGACGCACTTTTTTCCGATCTCTGCTCATGATTCAAGTGTAAGCGTAACATTATATGCGTAACATAAATGTACTTTTTTTAATTTGTTTTGAATGTTGCTTCTCCATTTCTCATAGGTTAAATCGAAGAGATCCCTGAAAGGGATAAGTTCGCCTTTTTTGTCTCAACTCAAATAGTTTTTGTCTGTGTTTCCTGTATTTCTTGTCTAATGGACAATAAAGCTTATGTATACATACATACATAAAAATAATTTTGATACCTACTGTACTATACTTGTGTAGTATCATAAATACTTGTTTACTGACGTCAATGCTTTTCTATCGACATCAATACTTATTTTTTGCCCGTCTTAAATCTGTATCAAATAATAGTACATTGTGTATTAAGGGCGGTAAATAAGAAATTGTGAACGAGTGTGAAAGTAAAGCCCAAGCCGAAGGCGCGGGCTTTACTTCACACGAGTTCTTAATTCTTGTACCGCCCGTGGCACACACAATGTTTTTCATCACACCTGTGAGGCAAACAAAGTAAATAAAACTATATATTTTCATAAAACTACTCTAAAATGGTTTAAATCATTTCTCAAAATCAGGGATGACTTAAATTCATCAATATTATAAAAGGAATCTCGGCGCGGCGCGTGCCGTGCCGCGCTAGTGCGACGTAATGTCGTATGAAAATCCATTATTGCCCATGGGCATAATACAGCTTATTACGTTCAAGTATGCCTGCGTATAATAACACTTTATACGAGCAGATGTGATGAAAACTTATTTCTCACTAACCTTGCCATGTAGCTCCACAATAGCCATCGCCGCGTTCAACATCTCAGCCCTCACTTTCTCCGCTCGGTCTCCCAACCCCCGCTCGACGAAGAACCGCATGGCGTCGGGCACATCGTGGCCGCGCAGGTGCGGCGCGAGCGCCAGCAGAGCGAGACCGATGCCGCGGCGAGCGCCCCACTCGTCTACCGCCTCTTCTACCACGTGACCGAACTGTATGCTTACCCAAGTTGCCAAGCGCTAGCGATTAGTAGCGTATCGTAGTTTTCCCTCTCTGTCACTCTTTCATATTAGAGCGACAAAGACAATTAGCTGCGATTGACGATTAAGCGCTAGCGATTGGCAACTTGGCTAAGCATCCTGGTCGAGTTTGGCTGGGATCATCTGTGTGATTATTTAAGGTAACTATTACGGCACTAACCTTGCCATGTAACTCGACAATAGCCATCGCCGCGTTCAACATCTCAGCCCTCACTTTTTCACTTTGCCAAGCGCTAGCGCTTAGTAGCGTATCGTAGTTTTCCCTCTCTGTCACTCTTTCATATTAGAGCGACAAAGACAATTAGCTGCGATTGACGATCAAGCGCTAGCGATTGGCAACTTGGCTAAGCATCCTGGTCGAGTTTGGCTGGGATCATCTGTGTGATTATTTAAGGTAACTATTAGGACACTAACCTTGCCATGTAACTCGACAATAGCCATCGCCGCGTTCAACATCTCAGCCCTCACTTTCTCCGCTCGGTCTCCCAACCCCCGCTCGACGAAGAACCGCATGGCGTCGGGCACATCGTGGCCGCGCAGGTGCGGCGCGAGCGCCAGCAGAGCGAGACCGATGCCGCGGCGAGCGCCCCACTCGTCTACCGCCTCTTCTACCACGTGACCGAACTGGTCGAGTTTGGCTAAGATGCCAATCGCTAGCGCTTAGTAGCGTAACGTAGTTTTCCCTCTCTGTCACTCTTTCATATTAGAGCGACAAAGACAATTACAGATGTAGTGAGAAATGACTTGCCTTCGGAAACGTTCGTAAACACATGCTGTTTCAGGCAGTGTCACCGAGTCTGACTGAAGTAGCATGACAGCTGTTATTGTCAGTCTCAGTGAGATAGACTGAAACAGCATGACGTTGACGAACGTTTCCGAAGGCAAGTAATTTCTCACTACACCTGTAGCTGCGATTGACGATTAAGCGCTAGCGATTGGCAACTTGGCTAAGCATCCTGGTCGAGTTTGGCTGGGATCATCTGTGTGATTATTTAAGGTAACTATTAGGGCACTAACCTTGCCATGTAACTCGACAATAGCCATCGCCGCGTTCAACATCTCAGCCCTCACTTTCTCCGCTCGGTCTCCCAACCCCCGCTCGACGAAGAACCGCATGGCGTCGGGCACATCGTGGCCGCGCAGGTGCGGCGCGAGCGCCAGCAGAGCGAGACCGATGCCGCGGCGAGCGCCCCACTCGTCTACCGCCTCTTCTACCACGTGACCGAACTGTATGCTTCGCCAAGTTGCCAAGCGCTAGCGCTTAGTAGCGTAACGTAGTTTTCCCTCTCTGTCACTCTTTCATATTGAGAATGAGAATGAGATTTTTATTGATAAAATTAGAAATCATTTTACATGTCATACAAGTAAGTATACATATAGGTACTTACATAATAATTATCACTAAATTATAACAATCATATTACATTTTAGTCCTTAACAATTTCACCCAAACAGTGGTATATTTATATTTAATTTTTTACTTATTTATCCTGTATAAAGCCTTAAGATGCAAAAATTACAATTACTTTGATCATTTACTTACATCATTTAGAGATATCAGTGGTCCTTAACAATAAATACACTTATCGATTTAAGCTATCTATCGATTTATTAGAGCGACAAAGACAATTAGCTGCGATTGACGATTAAGCGCTAGCGATTGGCAACTTGGCTAAGCATCCTGGTCAAGTTTGGCTCGGATCATCTGTGTGATTATTTTAGTGAGGTAACTATTACGGCACTAACCTTGCCATGTAACTCGACAATAGCCATCGCCGCGTTCAACATCTCAGCCCTCACTTTCTCCGCTCGGTCTCCCAACCCCCGCTCGACGAAGAACCGCATGGCGTCGGGCACATCGTGGCCGCGCAGGTGCGGCGCGAGCGCCAGCAGAGCGAGACCGATGCCGCGGCGAGCGCCCCACTCGTCTACCGCCTCTTCTACCACGTGACCGAACTGGTCGAGTTTGGCTAAGATGCCAATCGCTAGCGCTTAGTAGCGTAACGTAGTTTTCCCTCTCTGTCACTCTTTCATATTAGAGCGACAAAGACAATTACAGATGTAGTGAGAAATGACTTGCCTTCGGAAACGTTCGTAAACACATGCTGTTTCAGGCAGTGTCACCGAGTCTGACTGAAGTAGCATGACAGCTGTTATTGTCAGTCTCAGTGAGATAGACTGAAACAGCATGACGTTGACGAACGTTTCCGAAGGCAAGTAATTTCTCACTACACCTGTAGCTGCGATTGACGATTAAGCGCTAGCGATTGGCAACTTGGCTAAGCATCCTGGTCGAGTTTGGCTGGGATCATCTGTGTGATTATTTAAGGTAACTATTAGGGCACTAACCTTGCCATGTAACTCGACAATAGCCATCGCCGCGTTCAACATCTCAGCCCTCACTTTCTCCGCTCGGTCTCCCAACCCCCGCTCGACGAAGAACCGCATGGCGTCGGGCACATCGTGGCCGCGCAGGTGCGGCGCGAGCGCCAGCAGAGCGAGACCGATGCCGCGGCGAGCGCCCCACTCGTCTACCGCCTCTTCTACCACGTGACCGAACTGTATGCTTCGCCAAGTTGCCAAGCGCTAGCGCTTAGTAGCGTAACGTAGTTTTCCCTCTCTGTCACTCTTTCATATTGAGAATGAGAATGAGATTTTTATTGATAAAATTAGAAATCATTTTACATGTCATACAAGTAAGTATACATATAGGTACTTACATAATAATTATCACTAAATTATAACAATCATATTACATTTTAGTCCTTAACAATTTCACCCAAACAGTGGTATATTTATATTTAATTTTTTACTTATTTATCCTGTATAAAGCCTTAAGATGCAAAAATTACAATTACTTTGATCATTTACTTACATCATTTAGAGATATCAGTGGTCCTTAACAATAAATACACTTATCGATTTAAGCTATCTATCGATTTATTAGAGCGACAAAGACAATTAGCTGCGATTGACGATTAAGCGCTAGCGATTGGCAACTTGGCTAAGCATCCTGGTCAAGTTTGGCTCGGATCATCTGTGTGATTATTTTAGTGAGGTAACTATTACGGCACTAACCTTGCCATGTAACTCGACAATAGCCATCGCCGCGTTCAACATCTCAGCCCTCACTTTCTCCGCTCGGTCTCCCAACCCCCGCTCGACGAAGAACCGCATGGCGTCGGGCACATCGTGGCCGCGCAGGTGCGGCGCGAGCGCCAGCAGAGCGAGACCGATGCCGCGGCGAGCGCCCCACTCGTCTACCGCCTCTTCTACCACGTGACCGAACTGGTCGAGCTTGGCTAAGATGCCAATCGCTAGCGCTTAGTAGCGTATCGTAGTTTTCCCTCTCTGTCGCTCTTTCATATTAGAGCGACAATGACAATTAGCTGCGATTGACGATTAAGGGCATTTTCACTTCTAGGGACACCCAATTAGCTTAACTTTCACAAAAAAGTTAACTTCGATGTCAGCTTTGTAAAGACAATTAAGCATGAAATACTAACAAAAATATTTTTTATCATTTAATCCAGAAAGAATACGCGTTTATGCAATGTAAAAACATGAATAAAGTGGATTTACGTAAATATTTCATGCTTAATTGTCGTTACAAAACTGACATCGACGTTAACTTTTTTGTGAGAGTTAAGCTAATTGGGTGTCCCTGGAAGTGAAAATGCCCTTAAGCGCTAGCGATTGGCAACTTGGCTAAGCATCCTGGTCGAGTTTGGCTGGGATCATCTGTGTGATTAAAGACTGTCCACGTAAAAAAGTGGTCGACATAAAATTCTTAAAAAAATAAAAATAAAAGAAAATCGAAATCTGTCACTGTGACACTTAGAAAGCGGGATATATAAGGTTCATTTTGGGACTACTTTCGATTTTAAAAATAATAACTACAATGAAATGGCCTCTAGCCAACTGGACAAGCGCAAAAGTATTTTGTACACTTACAATGAAAATCCTGATATGTCGCAAGCTAAGCTAGCTAAATTATTATCCGTTCCTAAATCTACAGTCCAAAAGGTATTGGCTAATTATCGCTCGAGGTTGACGGTCGAAAGGAAGAAAGGTTCGCGTAGAAAACACGGTTCCATGGATAAAAATAAGGCAAGGAAAGTCATTGAGCACTTTAAGAAGAACCCAACACTGTCCATTTGAGACGTCGCCAGGAAATGTAAGTTATCGAAGTCGTACGTCCAGAAGATCAAACAAAAAGCAGGTTTACACTCATATAACGCGTTTAGCGTTACAAATCGCAATGCTACTAAACAAAAAATATGTAAAACTCGAGCCCGAAAGTTGTATACAAATTATTTAACGAAATTTGATTGCATTTTGATGGACGATGAGACCTACGTCAAGGCAGATTTCAAGCAGTTGCCAGGGTTACCGTTTTACGTCGCAAATAAACTAGGAGGTATTATGATAAATTTACAACAAAAAAATAGACATGTTTGCAAAAAAAAATTTAGTGTGGCAAGCCATATGTACATGTGGTAAAAAAAGCAAATCTTTCGTTACAACTGGCACGGTTAACCAAGTCGTTTACATGAAGCAGTGTTTAAAAAAACGTTTATTGCCGTTCATAAGAAGCCACGCCCAGTCAGTCATATTTTGGCCTGATTTAGCCACTTCTCATTACGCGAAATCGGTTTTGACATGGTATGACGAAAATAATATTTCTGCTGTACCGAAATCTGCAAATTCTCCAAACTGCCCAGAACGCCTGCCTGTAGTGAAATTATGGGCAATAATGAAAAGAAAGCTAAAAAGAAGTCAGAAAAATGCTACTGATGTACAACAACTCAAAAAATATTGGGATACAACATGTAAACGATCACCGAAACCGACGTACAAAGATTGATGGAAGGAGTAAGAAGAAAAGTCAGGGCATTTTATTAGTCTTAATGTGTTGCACAAGTCTTGTATTATATTTTAAAGAGCATGAATTATACTATTATATACATATATAATTAATTCATTTTTGTTATTTTTTTCATCTTATTTGCCATTATAACGTCGACCACTTTTTTACGTGGACAGTCTTTATTCTAGTAAGGTAACTATTAGGGCACTAACCTTGCCATGTAACTCGACAATAGCCATCGCCGCGTTCAACATCTCAGCCCTCACTTTCTCCGCTCGGTCTCCCAACCCCCGCTCGACGAAGAACCGCATGGCGTCGGGCACATCGTGGCCGCGCAGGTGCGGCGCGAGCGCCAGCAGAGCGAGACCGATGCCGCGGCGAGCGCCCCACTCGTCTACCGCCTCTTCTACCACGTGACCGAACTGTATGCTTCGCCAAGTTGCCAAGCGCTAGCGCTTAGTAGCGTATCGTAGTTTTCCCTCTCTGTCACTCTTTCATATAGTCATAGTCATAGTATTTATTCAGAAACAATACAGGTATTGTGTTTGAAATACAATATTAAAACTAACATTAAAATAGAAAGAAATAAAATATAAAAATAAAGCCTTAACATTAAACACACACTTATGAGCAATATACCAATAAAAAAAGAAACAGAAAAGACGAAAACTTGTAAAAATAAGTGCCTATACAAATTCAAAAATCTCATCCACGGTGTAGAAACATCCTCTCAATAAACGGCTATTAGAGCGACAAAGACAATTAGCTGCGATTGACGATTAAGCGCTAGCGATTGGCAACTTGGCTAAGCATCCTGGTCGAGTTTGGCTGGGATCATCTGTGTGATTATTTTAGTAAGGTAACTATTAAGGCACTAACCTTGCCATGTAACTCGACAATAGCCATCGCCGCGTTCAACATCTCAGCCCTCACTTTCTCCGCTCGGTCTCCCAACCCCCGCTCGACGAAGAACCGCATGGCGTCGGGCACATCGTGGCCGCGCAGGTGCGGCGCGAGCGCCAGCAGAGCGAGACCGATGCCGCGGCGAGCGCCCCACTCGTCTACCGCCTCTTCTACCACGTGACCGAACTGTATGCTTCGCCAAGTTGCCAAGCGCTAGCGCTTAGTGGCGTATCGTAGTTTTCCCTCTCTGTCGCTCTTTCATATTAGAGCGACAATGACTATTAGCTGCGATTGACGATTAAGGGCATTTTCACTTCTAGGGACACCCAATTAGCTTAACTTTCACAAAAAAGTTAACTTCGATGTCAGCTTTGTAAAGACAATTAAGCATGAAATATTAACTAAAATATTTTTTATCATTTAATCCAGAAAGAATACGCGTTTATGCAATGTAAAAACATGAATAAAGTGGATTTATGTAAATATTTCATGCTTAATTGTCGTTACAAAACTGACATCGACGTTAACTTTTTTGTGAGAGTTAAGCTAATTGGGTGTCCCTGGAAGTGAAATGCCCTTAAGCGCTAGCGATTGGCAACTTGGCTAAGCATCCTGGTCGAGTTTGGCTGGGATCATGTGTGATTATTTAAGGTAACTATTAGGGCACTAACCTTGCCATGTAACTCAACAATAGCCATCGCCGCGTTCAACATCTCAGCCCTCACTTTCTCCGCTCGGTCTCCCAACCCCCGCTCGACGAAGAACCGCATGGCGTCGGGCACATCGTGGCCGCGCAGGTGCGGCGCGAGCGCCAGCAGAGCGAGACCGATGCCGCGGCGAGCGCCCCACTCGTCTACCGCCTCTTCTACCACGTGACCGAACTGGTCGAGTTTGGCTGGGATCATCTGTCAGAGATTATTTTTTATTAATTGCATGTAAAAATCATTTAACACCTTCGACACCGGTGACACAGCGTGTGTGACCGAAAAAACTGTACTCCTATGCCAGTAAGTCAAATTTATGTTTCGTTTTTAATTAATGCATGTTAATAATAGCTGTAAGATTTTATAAACTATTATTTGAAAAAAAAAAGTTCCACTGAGTTTCTGGCCGGTTTCTTCTCAGACAGTGGTGTAGGGTTAAAACCGGAAGTAATTTTTTTCTCTCATTCGCTATTTAGTTTAACGATTCAAAGGCGCTCGTTGCTGGGCCTAATTGAATAAAGAATATTTTGACTTTGAAGTGACCACATACGTGATCAAAGTAATCTTAATGAATGCCACTAGCATTAATCGAGTTCTTACTCCTATGCCAGTGCCATAGAAATACGAACGTTGACACAAGTGCTGTGTCGCCGGCATAGGGGTACAATCTTTTCGATCACACATGCGTGTCACTGGCATAGGATTTCTATCAGATAATTTCGATCGGCACTTAGTGAAACAGTACCGGAGGCGAACGTTAAATAGGAACAGGTTTTGTGAAAAGCATTCATAGTTGATGGCTTGAAGATTGGTGTTTCTTCATTACATTGTTCGTTTTATAAAAACCTTGCCCTAACGGCACAATAAATTAGTCCATCTGATTAAATTACTACTATCTTCCTCACAGGGCACATAAAAGAAAAGATCAGCTGATATTTATCTGACTCATACTGACTATTTGTTACGTTCATTGAGCAAAACATTTTCATCTCTTATGAATTTACAAATAGGTACAGAATTCGAGGTCGTATTTATTAATTCATCAATAAATTCACTTTTGCTGTATAATGCATTGCTTACCGGTAATTTTTCCGAATATATGTCTTGCAGCGCGCGTAGCACCTCCGCTCGTGTCATCGGCTTCATAGTCTGTTGTCCTGAAACAAAACAGAGTATTTCGTGAATTGATTATAATGTCACCCTCCATAGCACCATAGCCTAGTTGGTCCAGGGAGAATCCCGGTGAGGGCATCATTTGCGTATTTATTTATGAAATTGGCATATTAATTCGTTGAAATTGGTTAGTACTATCCCAGAAGGACACGGGAGAAGTGTTCTGAATCATCATATATAGGTAGTTTGATACTGGTGTAAAAAATAATCCACAAAATTCTTGTTATGGAAATAGTGTACTATTTAGAAAAGGGCGGTAAATAAGAAATTGTGAACAAGTGTAAAAGTAATGCCCAAGCTGAAGGCGCGGGCTTTACTTCACACGAGTTCATAATTCTTATACCACCCATGGCACAAAATGTTTTTCATCACACTTGTGAGGAAAAAAAGGAAAAAAATATATATTTATGTTGCAATAACTACTGGGGCGTAATGTTGTATGAAAATTCATTATTGTCCATAGGCATAATATAGCTCATCACGTTCAAGTATGACTGCGTATAATAACACTTTTCACGAGCACGTATGATGAAAATAAACAACTCAACCTAAGACCTTGAGCGCAATAAGGTCCTCTGCGAGTGTTAAGTGACTCTGATAAGGTTCTATTTTTACCTTTCTCATCATCATTTTGGTCAGTAGAGTCCTCTGTGGCAGTAATATGCACTAAATGAGCGAGCGCAGCGGCGGCGGCGCGCTGCACCGGCTCGGAGGGGTGCTGCACTTCGACGAGCAGGAGCGGGAACATTGCGCCAAGGGTGCTCCATTCGTGGGCCTCGGGGACGGCTGACCATAGTTCTTGGGCTAATTTTAAACAACCCAACCCAAGACCTAGAGCGCAATAAAGGCTTGTCCATTAATGACGTCATACGATTTAGGCCTATTTTAGACCCCCCATCCCCCATGGTGATACTTGGTGATATTTTCAGGCCCTAGCCAATATGACGTGTAATTGTTTGCCAAAGTTAAGTAGTCCTTTTAATAACACTTCATTTTACGTACTTTATTAAGCACACGTGATAGGCAAAAACTGCCGAGGTAAATTTTAAAACTCAGTTCAGGATTTGACATCTGTGCCCTATACCACAAAACTTTACAAGCGTGCAATTCTACAAAATTGTCAACTTTTTGTATGGGGATTTATACAATTTTGTAGAATTGTATGCTTGTAAAGTTTTGTGGTATAGGCCACTGGTTATGTTTAAAAAAAATTATGCTGTTCAGCAGAGAGTAACAAAAAATCACACGTGATTTGTCCAATCAACCCCCTCCCCTTATGGTGATAATTGGTGATTTTTTTCTAGACCCCCCTCCCCCTATACAGTATAATGTGATTAATGGACAAGCCCTAAGGTCCTCTGCGAGTGTTAAGTGACTTTGATAAGGTTCTAGTTTTACCTTTCTCATCGTCATTTTGCTCCGTAGACTCCTCTGTGCTAGTCTCTCTTCTTGGGCTAGTTTTAAACAAACCAAGACCTAGAGCGCAATAAGGTCCTCTGCGAGTGTTAAGTGACTTTGATAAGGTTTTATTACCTTTCTCATCGTCATTTTGGTCCGTAGAGTCCTCTGTGGCAGTAATATGCACTAAATGAGCGAGCGCAGCGGCGGCGGCGCGCTGCACCGGCTCGGAGGGGTGCTGCACTTCGACGAGCAGGAGCGGGAACATTGCGCCAAGGGTGCTCCATTCGTGGGCCTCGGGGACGGCTGACCAGAGTTCTTGGGCTAGTTTTATACAACCCAAGACCTAGAGCGCAATAAGGTCCTCTGCGAGTGTTAAGTGACTTTGATAAGGTTCTTTATTTATTATCAAACCGGAATCAGAAAGGGATTTGAAAGTACCGTTGACACAACAAATGACAGAACATTTACCAAGAAAACATTTGTTTATAGATGCAGCGAGTGATTAATTAATCTATTGTCTGTAAGTATTTGCACTTAAACTATGAATATATGAATATAGCTATGAATATACCCTAGATTTACTCATATACTGTTGTGTCAACAATACTTTCGAATCCCATTCTAATCGCGGTTTGATAATACCTTTCTCATCATCATTTTGCTCCGTAGACTCCTCTGTCGAAGTAATATGCACTAAATGAGCGATCGCAGCGGTGGCTGCATTTCGCCGCGAGTGTTCCATTCTTGGGCCTCGGGGACGGCTGACCATAGATCTTGAGCTAGTTTTAAACAATCCAAGACCTAGAGCGCAATAAGGTCCTCTGCGAGTGTTAAGTGACTTTGATAAGGTTCTACTTCTACCTTTCTCATCATCATTTTGGTCCGTAGAGTCCTCTGTGGCAGTAATATGCACTAAATGAGCGAGCGCAGCGGCGGCGGCGCGCTGCACCGGCTCGGAGGGGTGCTGCACTTCGACGAGCAGGAGCGGGAACATTTCGCCAAGGGTGCTCCATTCGCGGGCCTCGGGGACGGCTGACCATAGTTCTTGGGCTAGTTTTATCCCTTAAATGCAGGATTTTTTCTTTTCGTTCCAAAAACAAAATGTGCATTCATAATGGCGTTGCAAGCACGAGAAAAATAGAAAAAAATCTGCGGACTTATTTTGGGTGGAATTTGTACTACTAATCAAAATTTCGATACATACATTATAATTTTTTTGCTAAATCGTGCACGATAAAACATACAAATATGATTTACTTTTATATTGAATTGTATATTAAATTCTGTAATAGTAAAATCGTTATGGTATGAATTACACAATTCCAATAAAAAAATATTTCTTACTTAGTAAAAAACCGCTAAACGCACGCAATGAAAACAAATTTCCGCCATCTTGCTTATAAACACATGTAAGTTTTTTAACACAGTTACGCCAAAAAATCAGTAATAAGTTTGAAAGTTCATTAAATTTCCTTGCAAAATTAACCCAAAGACCATAATATACGTATAATTTCAAACACCAACTACGTTTTGGTTATGTACAATACATCGTACACCATGCATTTAAGGGTCAAACAACCCAACCCAAGACCTAGAGCGCTATAAGGTCCTCTGCGCGTGTTAAGTGACTTTGATAAGGTTCTATTTTTACCTTTCTCATCATCATTTTGGTCCGTAGAGTCCTCTGTGGCAGTAATATGCAGTAAATGAGCGAGCGCAGCGGCGGCGGCGCGCTGCACCGGCTCGGAGGGGTGCTGCACTTCGACGAGCAGGAGCGGGAACATTTCGCCAAGGGTGCTCCATTCGCGGGCCTCGGGGACGGCTGACCATAGTTCTTGGGCTAGTTTTCTGAGAATAAATAATAATAATTAATAAATAAATATCTTGGGACATTTTACACAAATCGACCTAGTCCCACAGTAAGCTCAATTAAAGCTTGTGATGTGGGTACCAGGCGACGATATATATAATAGATAGACATGACTAAGGAACAAATATTTGTGACAAATAAATACACAAATAATGCCCTCGCCAGGATTCGAACCCGGAACCTCCAGCTTCGTAGGCAGGGTCACTACCAACTAGGCTACGAAGGCTGACAAAGGGAACAAAGTAATATTTGAGGTCAGTTTTAAATACCGACATATCTCGATTTTACCGAATTGTGTTTCAATAGATTCGCGGATGGTCTGTCGTATAGACTATGTTATAAAAACCAACCAAGTGCCTTCGCTTGGACGCGCCCGTCACGCACCGGTGTTTTCGATAATATTAATATATATTTGTTTGTGACGAAAGTGTTATTCTTATTCGTATTCGTGTATCTCTAAGTAGATGTATTCCACGAAAAAGTTCACGGATGTCCCGTATAAACACGTTTTTTTTGCAAAATTAGGGGTTTTTAAAGTCCTTTTTAGTGAGAGAAGTTCAGAAGAGTCAATAAGCACCAAATTAAAAATTTTAAAAACCGACTTCAACCGATTTCTCCAAGATCCCCGATTTGATTCCATAATTGGTTTCCTCAAATCCTACTTTCTGAAATTCTTGTAAATGAATGAAAATAACCAAAAGCGCCATACACCTACAACATTTGAAGAGATCCCTTGATTTCTCCAAGATCCCATCATCAGACCCCAACTTGGTGCCAACGGGACCATCTCGGGGTGTTATACAAATCGGTTCACTCGGAGATATCAGGTAACATACACACAACAAAAAAAAAATCTGTAGAATTGAGAACCTTCTCCTTTAAAAAAGTCGGTTAAAATTGCTCAAAAAGTATATATATGTTAACTAATAACTCGGAAGAAAACTCAAATTATCGGAATATACAGTAAGCATCGGCATTCTCGGCCAAAAATCGAGCCGAGATACCTCTCTCGGCTCTCGGCCAAAAATGGCCGGGACTCTCGGCCGTGGCCGAGATTCGTAATGAGCAGTAATTGGCGAGCTTGACGCCATCTCTCGAACTTACTGCGATTTTATTGGTGTCATATTGACATGAACCGACTTCAATTTCACTTTAAAATGAACGGAAGGAATAACTTAGAGTAAGCGACCCCTATCATACTATCGATAAAAATACCTAAAATTCGTATACCGGTTTTTGGAATATATAAAAAATTCAAAAAAAGAAAATATAAAAAAATGCTGTATTTAGTTTGACGTTGGACTTACTATAGGTATTTTTTATGTAATTTATACGTTTTTATCGTTTCTACCAAGTCTCGGTCTCGGCCGAGAATCAAATCTATTCTCGGTCTCGGTCTCCGCCCAGACTAAAATATGGGTCTCGGTCGGACCTTAATGGAATGCTCCAATAACGAATCTAACATGTCAATGGTAATAGATTTGGATAAGCTCACTTATTGTCTTCGGCGATGTCGAAAGTGGCGACGAACAGCCGTTTAGTGATTTCCAGCGCGTGATCCTTGCACTCAAACAGCGGCGGCAGGCGGGGCGCCACGCGTAGCAGCGTTCGTAGGGCGGCGTCGCGAACAACCTGTATAGTGTATACAGAGCACGCCATTAATGCAGACGCCGGGAAAGATGGTCTTATCGGCTGAGTAGGTAAGTTATGGACAGCGATACGAAGCCGGTAAGCCCATTTCACGGCGAGGCATGTATAGTGCTTTCCTCAAACATATGCAATGAAATAAAAACCGGCCAAGTGCGAGTCGGACTCGCGATGGGTTCCGTACTATTATCAATTTATTATTTAAAAAATACAGTTAAATCAACCTACCTCAAAAACTATAAGAGATAATTTAATCAAACCAAAAATCGTTGATAGAGTTTATTAATGGGCATAACATACGAGTATATTTTTTTTAGAATTTTATATCGCGTAATTTAAAAAATAGAGGGGGGACACATTTCTCAGTCTTTGAGAGCTGATATCTCGAAAACGATTTGCTTAAATAAAAATGAGATTTATAAACCTTCATATCATTTTCAAAGACCTTTCTATTAATACCCGCTTACATACAACTAAAAAAATTTTTCTATCGCTCAGTTACATGTATGGAGGGCCCTCACCCCAATGGTTTTTTTTACAATTTAGTATCATAATCCTGTAGCGGTTCATACAACACATATCCTTACCAAATTTCGTTACTGGAGCATTTATAGTTTCCGAGTAAATCGGCTGTGACAGACGGACATGACGAATCTATAAGGGTTCCGTTTTTGATACGACAATAAAAAAAACAGAATTTAGCTGTTTAGCCTGTTCATGAAAACTGACGCCACGTTTTAAAAAAATATTACTTACCGGCCTAGGCCGTTAAATTCGTATGAAAATCCTTTACTATTATCTCGAGGTCATCCGCCTGCAACGTCATACTTTAAAGCCTATTATGACGAACATAATGACAACATTTCATTGCATGTTTGAGAAAAAAATATTTTTAATACAAAAACGATGCATCGGATCCTAAGTAACATCCAACCGGAAGAATCATGTAGACCCCATTTTGCAATGCTCCAAATTCTAACACTGTCATCGCTATATCCTGGAGACGTGAAAGTTTGTACGAAAACATTCCAATCTCTACACAAACGCTGACGATCTGTGTAAAGGACCCCATAACCTGAGACCAAGAAACAAGCTAGGACAAGCTTCTATAGCCAAACTTAAAATGGTCGCAAAAGGACCACATTCCATGTCTATGAAAATATATAATAAATTACCGAGTAATATATCAGATGAAGAAAAATTTACATTTGTTTCCAAACTTAAGAATTATTTACTGACACAAGTATTTTACACTGTCGATGAATTTATTGAATAATTATTACATGCCATACTCACTAATTTAAACTTGTTATCTCTTTATTGATTTTGTAATGGATTACGACGTTTAAAACGGCACGAGAGATGTATCGGCGAGCCTCGCTACCATACTCCTTCGTTTTCAGCACATACTCTATATTTTGAGATTTTAACCTCGCAAGGCCCAATGTACATTACAATCCACTTCAATGAAATTTGAACCTTTCTTAACTCGATAAAGTCGCTTTTCCTTTGTTTGATTGATTTTACATACAAACGAAATTCAGCACTATTCCTTACACAGCAAAGTTCAAAATATGATTTAAAGAAATTAGTATGGTGGGCCTTACGAGGTTAAGGCACCTCAAAATGTGCATGCGTAAAACACTCTGCAATCTAAGATATCGTCGGCTGACAAGCAAAACTCACTATAAAAACTGTCACTACTCTTCGCAACCTCTTATGTCAGTATTGAATCAGAAGATACGATCTCTATTTCAAGTAGGTATTTGTTACTTAGTGAGTTTTGCTTGTCAACCGACGATATTTAAAAAGTGCTACAGTGTGTAGCGCACCTCGAGAGGGCTCTGCAGGCCCGCCAATAGGCAGACGACATCTTCGTGTGTCATGGCCGCGCGAGACGCCATGTCGCCAGTTTCCAGTAACGCCACGGTGCACGCTGCTTGTACTCATTACAGAAAGTGAAGACACGAGAGATGTATCGGCGAGCCTCGCTACCATACTCCTTCGTTTTCAGCACATACTCTATATTTTGAGATTTTAACCTCGCAAGACCCAATGTACATTACAATCCACTTCAATGAAATTTGAACCTTTCATATACTCGATAAAGTCGCTTTTCCTTTGTTTGATTGATTTTACATACAAACGAAATTCGGCACTATTCCTTACACAGCAAAGTTCAAAATATCATTTAAAGAAATTAGTATGGTGGGCCTTACGAGGTTAAGGCACCTCAAAAGGTGCATGCGTAAAACACTCTGCAATCTAAGATATCGTCGGCTGACAAGCAAAACTCACTATAAAAACTGTCACTACTCTTCGCAACCTCTTATGTCAGTATTGAATCAGAACTTAAATACGATCTCTATTTCAAGTAGGTACAGTCAAGTGCAAAAATAAGTATCGAAAGAATCCGTTCATAAATATGTTGCGACGTTCTTATTACACAGAATTAGAGTGCACTGGGACATATTTTTGAACGTTTTTGTATACCCCTTATTTTGTCTTCGACTGTATTTGTTACTTAGTGAGTTTTGCTTGTCAACCGACGATATTTAAAAAGTGCTACAGTGTGTAGCGCACCTCGAGAGGGCTCTGCAGGCCCGCCAATAGGCAGACGACGTCCTCGTGTGTGATGGCCGCGCGAGACGCCATGTCGCCAGTTTCCAGCAACGCCACGGTGCACGCTGCTTGTACTCGTTTCGGAAAGTGAAGACACGTTAGATGTATCGGCGAGCCTCGCTACCATACTTCGTTTTCAGCACATACTCAATATTTTGAGATTTTAAGGCACCTCGAAAGGTGCATGCTAATACTGCGTAAAACACTCTACAATCTAAGATATTTAAAAAGTACTACAGTGTGTAACGCACCTCGAGAGGGCTCTGCAGGCCCGCCAATAGGCAGACGAGGTCTTCGTGTGTGATGGCCGCGCGAGACGCCATGTCTCCAGTTTCCAGTAACGCCACGGTGCACGCTGCTTGTACTCGTTTCAGAAAGTGAAGACACGTGAGATGTATCGGCGAGCTTCGCTAACATACTCCTTCGTTTTCAGCACATACTCTATATTATGAGATTTTAACCTCGCAAGGCCCAATGTACATTACAATCCACTTCAATGAAATTTGAACCTTTCATATACTCGATAAAGGCGCTTTTCCTTTGCTTGATTGATTTTACATACAAACGAAATTCGGCACTATTCCTTACACAGCAAAGTTCAAAATATGATTTAAAGAAATTAGTATGGTGGGTCTTACGAAGTTAAGGCACCTCAAAAGGTGCATGCTAGTACTGCGTAAAACACTGCAATCTAAGATATTTAAAAAGTACTATAGTGTGTAGCATACTCTTCGAAGAGGAGCAACGAACCTCGCTAGTATCGCCTTTGAGTGGAGGCCTCAAGGTGGAGAACTAGCTCGTGGTCGCCCTGTACACACATGGAAAAGAAGCGTGGAGAGCGAATTGCGAGCCGTAGGTCTGACCTGGAGCGAAGCCAAGAAGGTTGCTCAAGATAGGAAAGCGTGGAAGGATCTTGTGGAGGCCCTATGCACCTCCGGGGTGCCCTAGGAATTACAACAACAGTGTGTAACGCACCTCGAGAGGGCTCTGCAGGCCCGCCAATAGGCACACGACGTCTTCGTGTGTGATGGCCGCGCGAGACGCCATGTCGCCAGTTTCCAGCAACGCCACGGTGCACGCTGCTTGTACTCATTTCGGAAAGTGAAGACACGAGAGATGTATCGGCGAGCTTCGCTACCATACTCCAGATACTCCTTCGTTTTCAGCACATACTCTATATTTTGAGATTTTAACATCGTAAGGTCCGATGTACATTATAATCCACTTCAATGAAATTTGAACCTTTCATAAACTCGATAAAGTCGCTTTTCCTTTGTTTGATTGATTTTACATACAAACGAAATTCGCCACTATTCCTAACACAGTGAAGTTCAAAATATCATTTAAAGAAATTAGTATGGTGGGCCTTACGAGGTTAAGGCACCTCAAAAGGTGCATGCGTAAAACACTCTGCAATCTAAGATATTTAAAAAGTACTATAGTGTGTAGCATACTCTTCGAAGAGGAGCAACAAACCTCGCTAGTATCGCCTTTGAGTGGAGGCCTCAAGGTGGAAAACGAGCTCGTGGTCGCCCTCTACACACGTGGAGAGCGAATTGCGAGCCGTAGGTCTGACCTGGAGCGAAGCCAAGAAGGTTGCTCAAGACAGGAAAGCGTGGAAGGATCTTGTGGAGGCCCTATGCACCTCCGGGGTGCCCTAGGAATTACAACAACAACAACAACAATAACAGTGTGTAACGCACCTCGAGAGGGCTCTGCAGGCCCGCCAATAGGCAGACGTCTTCGTGTGTGATGGCCGCGCGAGACGCCATGTCGCCAGTTTCCAGCAACGCCACGGTACACGCTGCTTGTACTCGTTACGGAAAGTGAAGACACGAGAGATGTATCGGCGAGCTTCGCTACCATACCATACTCCTTCGTTGTCAGCACTTTTGAGATTTTAAGGCACCTCAAAAGGTGCATGTTAAAAAGTGCTCCAGTGTGTAGCGCACCTCGAGAGGGCTCTGCAGGCCCGCCAATAGGCAGACGACGTCCTCGTGTGTGATGGCCGCTCGAGACGCCATGTCGCCAGTTTCCAGTAACGCCACGGTGCACGCTGCTTGTACTCGTTACGGAAAGTGAAGACACGAGAGATGTATCGGCGAGCTTCGCTACCATACCATACTCCTTCGTTGTCAGCACAGATTTTGAGATTTTAAGGCACCTCAAAAGGTGCATGCGTAAAACACTCTGCAATCTAAGATATAGTCGGCTGACAAGCAAAACTCACTATAAAAACTGTCACTACTCTTCGCAACCTCTTATGTCAGTATTGAATCAGAACTTAGATACGATCTCTATTTCAAGTAGGTGTTTGTTACTTAGTGAGTTTTGCTTGTCAACCGACGATATTTAAAAAGTGCTACAGTGTGTAACGCACCTCGAGAGGGCTCTGCATTCCCGCCAATAGGCACACGACATCTTCGTGTGTGATGGCCGCTCGAGACGCCATGTCGCCAGTTTCCAGTAACGCGACGGTGCACGCTGCTTGTACTCGTTACGGAAAGTGAAGATACATGAGATGTATCGGCGAGCTTCGCTACCATACTCTTTCGTTGTCAGCACTTTTGAGATTTTAAGGCAGCTCAAAAGGTGCATGCGTAAAACACTCTGCAATCTAAAATATCGTCGGCTGACAAGCAAAACTCACTATAAAAACTGTCACTACTCTTTGAATCAGAACTTAGATACGATCTCTATTTCAAGTAGGTATTTGTTACTTAGTGAGTTTTGCTTGTCAACCGACGATATTTAAAAAGTGCTACAGTGTGTAGCGCACCTCGAGAGGGCTCTGCAGGCCCGCCAATAGGCAGACGACGTCCTCGTGTGTGATGGCCGCTCGAGACGCCATGTCGCCAGTTTCCAGCAACGCCACGGTGCACGCTGCTTGTACTCATTTCGGAAAGTGAAGACACGAGAGATGTATCGGCGAGCCTCGCTACCATAGGTACTCCTTCGTTTTCAGCACATACTCTATATTTTGAGATTTTAACCTCGCAAGGCCCAATGTATATTACAATCCACTTCAATGAAATTTGAACCTTTCAACTCGATAAAGTCGCTTTTCCTTTGTTTGATTGATTTTACATACAAACGAAATTCGGCACTATTCCTAACACAGTGAAGTTCAAAATATAATTTAAAGAAATTAGTATAGTGGGCCTTACGAGGTTAAGGCACCTCAAAAGGTGCATGCGTAAAACACTCTGCAATCTAAGATATCGTCGGCTGACAAGCAAAACTCACTATAAAAACTGTCACTACTCTTAGCAACCTCTTATGTCAGTATTGAATCAGAACTTAGATACGATCTCTATTTCAAGTAGGTATTTGTTACTTAGTGAGTTTTGCTTGTCAACCGACGATATTTAAAAAGTGCTACAGTGTGTAGCGCACCTCGAGAGGGCTCTGCAGGCCCGCCAATAGGCAGACGACATCTTCGTGTGTGATGGCCGCTCGAGACGCCATGTCGCCAGTTTCCAGTAGCGCCACGGTGCACGCTGCTTGTACTCGTTACGGAAAGTGAAGACATGTGAGATGTATCGGCGAGCGTCGCTACCATACCATACTCCTTCGTTGTCAGCACTTTTGAGATTTTAAGGCACCTCAAAAGGTGCATGTTACATAGTACTACAGTGTGTAGCGCGATTCAGAAAGTGAAGACACAAGAGATGTATCGGCGAGCCTCGCTACCATACTCCTTCGTTTTCAGCACATACTCTATATTTTGAGATTTTAACATCGTAAGGCCCAATGTACATTACAATCCACTTCAATGAAATTTGAACCTTTCATAAACTCGATAAAGTCGCTTTTCCTTTGTTTGATTGATTTTACATACAAACGAAATTCGGCACTATTTCTTACACAGCAAAGTTCAAAATATGATTTAAAGAAATTAGTATAGTGGGCCTTACGAGGTTAAGGCACCTCAAAAGGTGCATGCGTAAAACACTCTGCAATCTAAGATATCGTCGGCTGACAAGCAAAACACTATAAAAACTGTCACTACTCTTCGCAACCTTTTATGTCAGTATTGAATCAGAACTTAGATACGATCTCTATTTCAAGTAGGTATTTGTTACTTAGTGAGTTTTGCTTGTCAACCGACGATATTTAAAAAGTGCTAGTGTGTAGCGCACCTCGAGAGGGCTCTGCAGGCCCGCCAATAGGCACACGACATCTTCGTGTGTGATGGCCGCGCGAGACGCCCCATGTCGCCAGTTTCCAGTAGCGCCACGGTGCACGCTATTTATACTCGTTTTGGAAAGTGAAGACACGAGAGATGTATTGGCGAGCTTCGCTACCATACCATACTCCTTCGTTGCCAGCACTTTTGAGATTTTAAGGCACCTCAAAAGGTGCATGTTACATAGTACTACAGTGTGTAGCGCACCTCGAGAGGGCTCTGCAGGCCCGCCAATAGGCAGACGACGTCTTCGTGTGTGTATCGGCGAGCTTCGCTAACATACTCCTTCGTTTTCAGCACATACTCAATATTTTGAGATTTTAACCTCGCAAGGCCCAATGTACATTACAATCCACTTCAATGAAATTTGAACCTTTCTTAACTCGATAAAGTCGCTTTTCCTTTGTTTGATTGATTTTACATACAAACGAAATTCGGCACTATTCCTTACACAGTAAAGTTCAAAATATGATTTAAAGTATGGTGATGTATGGTATGAGTATGGTGGGCCTTACGAGGTTAAGGCACCTCAAAAGGTGCATGCTAGTACTGCGTAAAACACTCTGCAATCTAAGATATTTAAAAAGTACTACAGTGTGTAGCATACTCTTCGAAGAGGAGCAACGAACCTCGCTAGTATCGCCTTTGAGTGGAGGCCTCAAGGTGGAAAACTAGCTCGTGGTCGCCCTGTACACATGGAAAAGAAGCGTGAAGAGCGAATTGCGAGCCGTAGGTCTACCTGGAGCGAAGCCAAGAAGGTTGCTCAAGACAGGAAAGTGTGGAAGGATCTTGTGGAGGCCCTATGCACCTCCGGGGTGCCCTAGGAATTGCAACAACAACAACAACAACAACAACAGTGTGTAGCGCACCTCGAGAGGGCTCTGCAGGCCCGCCAATAGGCACACGACATCTTCGTGTGTGATGACCGCTCGAGAAGCCATATCACCAGTTTGCAGCAACGCCACGGTGCACGCTGCTTGTACTCATTTCAGAAAGTGAAGACACGAGAGATGTATCGGCGAGCTTCGTTACCATACCATACTCCTTCGTTGTCAGCACTTTTGAGATTTTAAGGCACCTCAAAAGGTGCATGCTACATAGTACTACAGTGTGTAGCGCACCTCGAGAGGGCTCTGCAGGCCCGCCAATAGGCAGACGACGTCTTCGTGTGTGTATCGGCGAGCCTCGCTACCATACTACTTCGTTTTCAGCACATACTCTATATTATGAGATTTTAACCTCGCAAGGCCCAATGTACATTACAATCCACTTCAATGAAATTTGAACCTTTCAACTCGATAAAGTCGCTTTTCTTTTGATTGATTGATTTTACATACAAACGAAATTCGGCACTATTCCTTACACAGCAAAGTTCAAAATATGATTTAAAGAAATTAGTATGGGTATATACGAGGTTAAGGCACCTCAAAAGGTGCATGCTAGTACTGCGTAAAACACTCTGCAATCTAAGATATTTAAAAAGTACAATAGTTTGTAGCATACTCTTCGAAGAGGAGCAACGAACCTCGCTAATATCGCCTTTGAGTGGAGGTCTCAAGGTGGAAAACGAGCTCGTGGTCGCCCTCTACACACGTGGACAAGAAGCGTGGAGAGCGAATTGCGAGCCGTAGGTCTGACCTAGAGCGAAGCCAAGAAGGTTGCTCAAGGCAGGAAAGCGTGGAAGGATCTTGTGGAGGCCCTATGCACCTCCGGGGTGCCCTAGGAATTACAACAACAGTGTGTAACGCACCTCGAGAGGGCTCTGCAGGCCCGCCAATAGGCAGACGACGTCTTCGTGTGTGATGGCCGCGCGAGACGCCATGTCGCCAGTTTCCAGTAACGCCACGGTGCACGCTGCTTGGACGCGACCACTTGTGCTACCTAGTGAGCAAACATTGTAATATTAGAATCACAGAATTAGATTTGGATAGAAGAAAAAAGTTCATTCATTTGTATGGCGGCCGAGCGTGTCAGATTTTGTACTGAAGTTGTTACTTGCCTATGATTTTAAATATGTCTCGGGCCCTTGAGTGTTCATATTTTTTTGTGTTGTTGCAATTAATATTACTTAAGGAGGCATTATTAACCCTTTACCTACGGGTGTCAACCAGAGTTGCCACCACTGTCAAATTTAAGTCATACTTATGTAATGGTGTCACATCAAACAATTTAATGGAAAATATTATGGCCCCGTAGGTAAAGGGTTAATGTTTTTGTTCACTTCAACTTACAAGATTTGACGCCCGAAAGCTGCGATTAAAGACGGACAACTCAGTAGATTTTACCGAGTTCATTTGACACGCTAAGTAGATACGTTTGCTTGATCTATGGTATATATGACATCTGTGATTAGAATTATGTCACGGTGGCTAAACAAGAGTTAATAACAAAAAATAATTAAAAAACCAGTGAGAATTTACCCTGGCAATTGACAATTATAAAAAAGCCGGCCAAGTGCGAGTCGTACTCGCGCGCAAAGGGTTCCGTACCATTATCAATTTATTATTAAAAAATACAGTTAAATCAACCTACCTCAAAAACTATAGGAGATAATTTTATCAAACCAAAAATCGTTGATAGAGTTTATTAATGTGCATAACATATATATATTTTTTATTTTATATCGCGTACTTTAAAAAATAGAGGGGGGGGGGGGGGACACATTTTTCAGACTTTGAGAGCTGATATCTCGAAAGAAATTATAAACCTTCATATCATTTTCAAAGACCTTTCTATTAATACTCCAAAACTTATATACAACAAAAAAAAATGTTCTATCCCTCAGTTACATGTATAGAGGGCCCCCACCCCAATGGTTTTCTTTTTACAATTTAGTATCATAATCCTGTAGCTGTTCATACAACACATATCCTTATTAAATTTCGTTACTGTAGCATCTATAGTTTCCGAGTAAATCGGCTGTGACAGACGGACAGACGGACATGACGAATCTATAAGGGTTCCGTTTTTGCCATTTTGGCTACGGAACCCTAAAAACAGACTTGATACATATGTAAGTTATTCGGTGTTACATAGTAAGGGGTAAATTTGGATGGCGGATTAACCACTCACCGACGAGGCTGCAGTAGTGCGGCGCCGCGCAGTGCGTGGGCGGTCATCACGCCGAGACCGGCTAGCATGGCTGCAGTTCACACTGTTGTGATAGCACTCACCGACGAGGTCGACTAGTGCGGCGAACATGTCGGCGGTGGGGTAGAGACAAGGCTGCAGTAGTGCGGCGCCGCGTAACGTGGGCGGTCATCACGCCGAGACCGGCTAGCATGGCTGCAGTTCACACTGTTGTGATAGCACTCACCGACGAGGTCGACTAGTGCGAACATGTCGCCGGTGGGGTAGAGACAAGGCTGCAGTAGTGCGGCGCCGCGTAACGTGGGCGGTCATCACGCCGAGACCGGCTAGCATGGCTGCAGTTCACACTGTTGTGATAGCACTCACCGACGAGGTCGACTAGTGCAGCGAACATGTCGGCGGTGGGGTAGAGACAAGGCTGCAGTAGTGCGGCGCCGCGCAGTGCTGCGTGGGCGGTCATCACGCCGAGACCGGCTAGCATGGCTGCAGAGTTTGCTCGGACTGTGTTGAGGGACATCCCTGTGACAAACGGTAACATTAGTAAATTCCATTAACCCTTTAACGGGCAGACAGATGTCAGAAATGCGCAAAATTGAACTCTTGCCACTTTGACACAATGTTGAAACATGGCGGGAAACATATTCCCTCTGCCTTATAAAGGGTTAATTGAATCAAGCGTTACTTTGAGGAAGTCCATATTAAAGGATGAACAATATTGCTTTGCTCTTCCGCGATACGGAATGTGTAGTTAATTAGTGTAACCCGCTATAATTATTTGCGTATTTTTTGCATGCAATGAATAAATAGTAAATTCCGATTGACAAACAGTCTGATCACTACGCTTGATAAGCGGATTGCCGATCGCAGCAGTATATCCACCATTTTAAACACAAAACTCATTCGTACTAAAATTTTAGTCTTTGTCGCGCAGCCATGGAGATTGGCTATTGAAGAAGCTCCTCATGTACGGAGCGAAATATGTTGAGCATTTTTCGACTTAAACACGTGAGTGGTTACTGGTTACACGCGTGAAATAGTACATTCGTATGTCCACTATAATAAAAATCCTTGTGTCGTGTTCCTCATTGCTGACGGTCGTGACCTTTATGAATAATTTTCCGGATGATCTCTTTCCACTTCTGACGGTCCGAGGCTGTGTGTAGTGCTTCGTGGTGTTTGTTTGTTTGTTTCGGCTGCCCAACATAAATCTTTAATTAGAGTTTTGAAAGGGCGGCGTGACCGGTTTGCGAAGAGAGCGAAAAATCTCACCTATTTTCAATACCGGCAACAGATACTAAAATGAGTTTTAAGTGGTTACCTAAATTACTTTTTAGTACTTACGGTAGTTTTGTGCAGTTGTGCGGAGTATTTAACCAAATCTGTAGAGCAAATAGAAAACTCACCTATCTTCAAAAGCGGGAACACATAACAGAACCCTGGAGCGTTGAGAGGTTTCCCAGGTTGTTCCTTGGTGCCTACTGTGGTTTCGTGGAGTAGATTTATGGTGCGGATGGCGGCTTTGTCCAGGTCTTCTTCCTCCCATGACGGGTCTAGGTCGCATTGGGGTGCCATAAGGCAAGGACGCCATGCCATAAGGACTGATGGTGCGCAGCTCACTAAGTAATTAGTCAGTCTTGTGGGTCACCCTGCCTCGACGCCACTCAAGAACTCACCTGTCTAATCAGCCATCAGTCCTTCGGGCGATATGACCAAACCACTGCCATTTCAATTTATCCCTACACATTTTCATAGATCTCTAAAAGAAAAAGTCACTAACGTAGCGCTTAAATCGCTGATGGATGGGGCAAGTCGAATAGCACTTCAGAAGAGTTGAGTGTTTTGTGGAGATTTTAGACTACATGACCACATTTAAAGGATAAACTGTCCTATTTTCAAAAGCGGGAACACATAACAGAACCCTGGAGCATTGAGTGGCTCCCCAGATAGTTCCTTGGTGCCTGTGGTTTCGTTCAGTAGGTTTATACTACGGATGGAGACTTTATCCAAGTCTCTAAAAACGCATGGAGAAATCAATGAGGCAAATAGAAAACTAACCTATTTTCAAAAGCGGGAACACATAACAGAACCCTGGAGCTTTGAATGGCTTCCCAGGTTGTTCCTTGGTGCCTGTGGTTTCGTTCAGTAGGTTTATACTACGGATGTAGACTTTATGCAAGTCTCTAAAAATGCATGGATAAATCAATGAGGCAGATAGAAAACTCACCTATTTTCAAAAGCGGGAACACATAACAGAATCCTGGAGCGTTGAGTGGCTCCCCAGGTAGTTCCTTGGTGCCTGTGGTTTTGTTCAGTAGGTTCATACTACGGATGGAGACTTTATCCAAGTGTCTAAATATGCATGGAGAAATCAATGAGGCAAATAGAAAACTCGCCTATTTTCAAAAGCGGGAACACATAACAGAACCCTGGAGCGTTGAGTGGCTTCCCAGGTTGTTCCTTGGTGCCTGTGCTTTCGTTCAGTAGGTTTATACTACGGATGGATACTTTATCCAAGTCTCAAAAATGCATGGAGAAATCAATGAGGAAAAAGAAAACTCACCTATTTTCAAAAGCGGGAACACATAACAGAACCCTGGAGCGTTGAGAGGCTTCCCAGGTTGTTTCTTGGTGCCTGTGGTTTCGTTCAGTAGGTTTATACTACGGATGGAAGTCTCTAAAAATGCATGGAGAAATCAATGAGGCAAATAGAAAACTCACCTATTTTCAAAAGCGGGAACACATAACAGAACCCTGGAGCGTTGAGAGGTTTCCCAGGTTGTTCCTTGGTGCCTACTGTGGTTTCGTGAAGCAGATTTATGGTACGGATAGTGGCTTTGTCCAGGTCTTCTTCCTCCCATGATGGGTCTAGGTCGCATTGAGGTTTGTGTAATCTGGAAATGTTTATAGTAAAGTATAGTATAGGATAGTAGTGTTTATAGTATAGGATTACTACTTTAGAATTACTGACTGTAGGATTTAACGAAACTGATGGAATATTAATTTAAAGTCACTGATTGTAGGAAACGATAGTTTATTGTATCACAACTTCACAAGGTCAAATCAGAAGGTCAAAATAGCACAAATAAGAATTTACTCAATGAGTGATTCTACTATGTCCCTTGGGACTGGGAATTGGGAGAGAACCGGGCAAGTCGCTAAGCGGGGGCTAACTGACGCTGCCCGCGCCTCGCGGCCGGCACCTCGATTGCTATGTCAGCATATTATTCATTACATATGTGTCCCTACAGTAAGTTGGTGTTTTTGGAGGGATAGCAGAAGTGATGTTAAGCAGCATCTTGCGACCTTTGATCAGCTCGTTAGAATTATACAGTTAAAAATAGACTAGTAGCTACGACAAAGCTGGTAATTACCGTTGCAACAGTTGTGCTATGACCGTTGAGATTTAAAATCAAGAGACCAAGATGAGAAAAGGAATGAAAACTTTTAATTTGTGACTTTTCTAGTGTCATAACTCAGTCAATTGATATCTAAACGTTTTTAATTCTGGTAAATAAAATGGTAAGTTACTGGTAAGCTAATAGGCATTACAAAAATTTATAATTATTTATGCTGACTGTATCTATTCACTCATCTTTTATGAACAGGAAAAATATGAAACCAACTGGGTACTCAAACATATAAAACAGGATATAAATCTATTTACTAACAACAATATCACATATGTGCCCATACAAATTGAAACTTACTTTCAACCTGTAAACATTTACTATTTTAATGGGGTAAGACAAAATGCTACCAGCAGACGCTATGAAGAACGACTTTTAGTCTTTCCCCATTCTGAAAAACGTTTTGTTACCCCACCTTCATCATATCATCATCATATCAGCAGAAAGACGTCCACTGCTGAACATAGGCCTCCCGAAAGATTGCCACAATGACCGGTACCGCGCCACCCGCATCCAGCGGACTCCTGCGACCCTCACCAGGTCATCCCCACTCCACCTTACCTTATATGTATTACATAATTTAGTTGTTTCGTTACACGTACCTAATAGTGATAGCGTGCACTTGTTCCTTGAGCGCGGACGACGGTAGTAGCGGCAGGTTGCGGTGAGCCTCCCGCGCCGGCGCCGCCGCCAGCGGCGATCTTAATGCACCTGTACATTTGTCATATTTGGAGCATTCCATGGGCTGTCCCGTACAAACGCGTGTATATTTCGATAATTTAAGTTTTCTTCTGAGTTATTAGTTATTATGTATATTTTTGAGCAATTTTTGACTCCTCTAGTCACGAAAGACAACTTCGATGAGCCTACAATTTTGAGAAAAACCGTGTTCGTACGGGACACCGGTTGACTTTTTCGTGGAATGCACCATTTAGGGCTTGTTTCATATAGCTGACAGTTAAATAATCACCAAATAAAAAATAATCAACTTTAACTGATTTCTCCGAGATCCTACGAACAAATAAAACATGGAAGCCGCACGTCATAATAAATAGCCTTTCAAAAACGGTCCTGAATTTTAGTTGACATGTGTCACCCCCCTTTCAATGCATCACGGCAACGAATTTCAATATCAACCTATAAAAACTTAAACCGCCATTTAAAAATAGTTGTCTTTTTTAGGATCTAGTGCGAGAAGTGTGTCATCAAGAGAATGTTGTCTTTAACAATATAGATAAAATAAGCACCTTCTATAAACATTTGTCAAAGGTGTTGCGCCGAAATATGCGCGGTGTTAAGAAGAGCGCTATGTCGTGCTCATCTTGGCACAATTGAACAATTGATTTCGGGGGCATTTTTGAGCTGGCGTTAGACGTCCATGTTAATATGGTCACAGGAATCTAAATAGGTTTTCAGGTATAGTTGGACCGACTATAAAGAACTTACCTAACAAAGCCGGCACGATTCTACGGGCGTGCAAGCATAGCGCGTGCGCGGACCCAGCGCCCACAGCTTCTAGCAGTCGCACTGCGATCTCGACTTGGCTATTCAGCTGTAAATATTAACATATGTTACTTTGGGCCATTTCATGAAACTTTCTATTACAAAGATGAACGTGTTTTCGGAAAGAAACCAAAAGGAACATATTTAATTTATGAACTGACTAAAAATTAACCCTCTTATTTATATAAAACTTAAGACTCTTTACTATTAGCTGCTAATTTACTATACCAAAATGAAATGTCTTATTAACAAATAAGGACAGACGAATAAATAGCTGAAGGCAGTTTGACAGACGTTTATGATTATGATACTGGTGTAGTGCAAAATCTTCTGTCTTCGTGTTTTCACGGAAACGTCCGAATGTATCTTTTTGTCTCAATCGCATAAAGTACATTGTGACAGCAATATGAATTCGGATGTTACGGTGAAAAGCCGAAGGAAAAGCATTATGCACTACATCTGCATGTAACTAGGTCAAAATAGATCAAAAATAATGGCTTCAATTCAGATGATTCAATGGTACTTTTTTGAAGCACGCTTTATATCACTACAAATAAACATTATCCAGGAGATTACTATAAAACTTTCCATACAATAAATTTTAGTTCTATATTGTCAGACGGTTTGGTGCAACCCTCCCTTAGTTCATGGGTGTCCCCGTCCCACTGCTGGGCAAAGGCTTCTAGTACAATCTTACGGTACTTACGGCAGTTAATCTTTCACGTATAGCGCTCTCCTTGGCTAGTTGTGCTTTTATAGCTTCCTTCTGTTTCGCTGATTGTGGTGCCTGTAAAAGAATAATAGTTACTAGCAGTTCAACAACACCTAATGAGATTTCCGAAAATAATTACTATTCTGAAAGCCAAAATAAACAAGCCGAATAAAAATATGACTGACAATTACACAAAAAACAGAAAAATGTAAATAGATAGCAAAAAGTTGCAATTTTGTCCGCATTGTATAACCTTAAGGGTGAGGCTCCATTAAGGCGGAGAGGAGCGGAGATGTGCAAAATTGGCCAATGAGACCGCATGACAGTGTTTCGAATTTTGAATTTGAAGAATGTATTTGGTAAATTTTGCACATCTCCGCTCCTCTCCGCTTCAGTGGAGCCGCACCCTTAGACCCTTTGTTAGTATCGTCATAATTTCATTTAACAAAACATCGAATAATTGTTCCGAGAGTAGGTCTCTATAGTTCATAGTTAATAATACATTACTTTTGGAGATAAAAAACTTCCGCAATAAATACAAAGGAATCGACTGTTGATGAATTTTATTACAAGGACATAAGATCTATTCCCTTTATTCATACACGTTACCTAACATAGCAAACAATACCGGCTTGCTAGGAGGTAAATAATAATTTTCATCACAATTGATGTCTAAGCGCGCCATTGCTTCCGTGCATCGCGGCCATCGCGGGAGTAATAGAAAAAATAAATTTAGGGAATTTCACTTTCGAAAAAATATATTTTGTCTCAAAATATTTTTTTTTTGCTTGCGAGTGCATCACGGTCGGTAAGCGGAATACTAACTCGAGTCATTAAAAGCCTCTAACACTCCCGTTACTAATACCGTAGTTACCTCACTAGATGCACAATGTACTATTCTCTTAATAGTAAATTTAATGCAATCCGTAGCTTGGCCGTAAGTGGCTTTGCTGACTATAAATTGCTAAAATTAACTGACCACAGATGAACCTTATTGTCACGACATAAGGTCTAACAATACCTCTTTAAGCTTGCCCTCCTTACGCCGTTTGTCTTCTAGCTCGCGTCGCAATTGCAATTCTTCTAACTGCTCCTTGTAGCTGTACGCTTTGCTTTCTCGCTTCAGGTTCATCGCGTTGTTGTCTTCATTGCTGCAAAAGAAATTAATATCAAAATTGTGCACAATTTGAAATACGTAGATGGGGTGGGCCAATCAGCTTTTCGATCGATACTATATTGTCCCGTAACGTAGAAGACAATTACATCAAGTTTGCTAGAAAAAATGCTGAATGTACATGCGTTAGGCCTCACACAAGTTCACATTGATACATTTAGGATCCAACGATTTTTCATTGTATATATGTGTTTAGTATTAATAAAATTGAAGTATGTACATTTGTAAGTTCATGAAATTAAAGTAACGGGGGAGACAAAAAACATGTCGATGTAAAAGTTGATTCATCATCATCATCATCAGCCTATGATAGTCCACTGATAGTCCAGTAAATAGGAGAGGCCTAAGTTGCTGAACTTCTATACGCATACGCGCATATTGCGTCTATACGCAATAGGAGGTAAATGCCCATAATCGCCACGGGTTCGGGTTGGCGATCGTAGTAATGTGTCCACTATGATGACGCTGCTGCCCATTATCAAACTTTTATCAATTAATGGTCAGTGACACTTCAATCCCTTAGTCGACGTGACAAATGTATTCTTATAGCCGTCACCACTATATTCATATATTCATAGTTTAAGTGCACAGAATTACAGACAGATTAATTAATCAGTCACTACATCTACAACCAACACTTTTCTTGGTAAATGTTGTGTCAACAGTACTTTCGAAAATCCCTTTCCGGTTTGATTATACCATGTGCGACGCTGTCAGACAATTAATATTATTTATTTATTAAATTATAAATATTTTATGCCATATATCTACCAACTTACCTATTGCGGCTGATGGGGAATTCCACGAGAATCTCGCTTACGTGACGCTTATACTATCTATGGCAGCTACGTTAAATAATGCTCAAAGTTAGAAAAAACTGTGTGAACGTGTAAGTTAAGTCCCGAAATATTACCACACTAGAACTCGGGTTCCTATCATTTTTAGAAGAATACAGGATGGTTTTTCTTCATATGCTATAAATTTAAGGGAAGCTTATTTAGGTCAAATATAATTAATTTCTCTAAGAAACTAGTGTTTTAACTCTTACGGTTATTGAGCTATTAAAAAATAAGTTTAATGACTGAACAAGTGTATTGAAACCTTTATTACATTCTAATGTTACTTATTTTGACATGTGCCGTCAGTCACCTGAGATTAACTTTTATTTTATTCTTAAGGTTCTCTGACACTTACCATTTCATTTATTATTGTATGAAAACAAAAAAAAAATTTCGTGTTCGACTAAGAGCTATATACCAGGTAGCTCCAATTAACGTACCAAGCAGCCTGTTCAATTTAACGGAATTAAAAAAAAACACGGTGTATAAAGAGGTAAGATTCTATGAAAACAAAAAAAAACTTTTTTATCGAATTTTCCAAAAGCCAATATACCAGACTTCTATTAATGTCCCAAGTAACCTGTCTAATTTAACGCAAATCGAAACGAAGACCCTGTATGACATGTAATATTTACGCCACCTCCGTGCTTAGCGATGATAGTGTCGATACCACGTTTGAGATAATATTTATAATTTAGAATAGAGTTTGAGTGCAGCATACCCCGGCACTCCGCTCTTGTCGTACAGCTCCCCCTCCCTGGTGAGATACGTGAAGTACTCGTGCCGCGTGACCCGCAGAATCGCCGGGTCTCGTAATGCCTGAGCGATGATAGTGTCGATACCACGTTTGAGATAATATTTATAATTTAGAATAGAGTTTGAGTGCAGCATACCCCGGCACTCCGCTCTTGTCGTACAGCTCCCCCTCCCTGGTGAGATACGTGAAGTACTCGTGCCGCGTGACCCGCAGCAGCGCCGGTTCTCGTAATGCCGGAGCGATGATAGTGTCGATACCACGTTTGAGATAATATTTATAATTTAGAATAGAGTTTGAGTGCAGCATACCCCGGCACTCCGCTCTTGTCGTACAGCTCCCCCTCCCTGGTGAGATACGTGAAGTACTCGTGCCGCGTGACCCGCAGCAGCGCCGGTTCTCGTAATGCCGGAGCGATGATAGTGTCGATACCACGTTTGAGATAATATTTATAATTTAGAATAGAGTTTGAGTGCAGCATACCCCGGCACTCCGCTCTTGTCGTACAGCTCCCCCTCCCTGGTGAGATACGTGAAGTACTCGTGCCGCGTGACCCGCAGCAGCGCCGGTTCTCGTAATGCCGGAGCGATGATAGTGTCGATACCACGTTTGAGATAATATTTATAATTTAGAATAGAGTTTGAGTGCAGCATACCCCGGCACTCCGCTCTTGTCGTACAGCTCCCCCTCCCTGGTGAGATACGTGAAGTACTCGTGCCGCGTGACCCGCAGCAGCGCCGGTTCTCGTAATGCCGGAGCGATGATAGTGTCGATACCACGTTTGAGATAATATTTATAATTTAGAATAGAGTTTGAGTGCAGCATACCCCGGCACTCCGCTCTTGTCGTACAGCTCCCCCTCCCTGGTGAGATACGTGAAGTACTCGTGCCGCGTGACCCGCAGCAGCGCCGGTTCTCGTAATGCCAGGAGCGCCGTCGCCACGGCTGCGCTCGCCACTTCAGTGCTTAGCGATGATAGTGTTGATACCACGTTTGAGAGAGTCTGAGGACAATATTGGAAGTATTTTAGTTTCGGAAAGGAAAGAAGTACCCCCTTATTCATAATCGTCTCCTAAGTTAGCAGCTAAGTATTGTTTATCCTTTTCGCTCTTATTGACACAATGGTAAGACCAAAAGGGACCAAGAATACTTAGCGACTTGTTAATTTAATAAGGTTATGAATAAGGGGTAAGAGTTTAGATAGCGCGTCGATTATATAGACGCATATACAGGATGTCCTTAGCCTTAAGGTATTTGCCAAACCTATTCGAAGTTGGGCTGCCAGTGTAGTAAAACATCACGTCGGATCGCTACGATTATTATTGTTGGAGATTATTGGAAATAAAACTTTATTAAGCACATTTATTTATTGTTTTAATTGAAAAATATAAACATTAGTGGTACTAAACTGTACCTATGTAGGCTTGAGGGGACTTGTTGTGCAAGTGACTTGCACTGCAAGTAACCTACACACTAACCTCGCTAGGCGAGTAGCCGGCGACATAGGCGTTCTTCAGATTGTTGGCATACAGTCCGACTAAGGCCTTGGGGTCTATGTTGAGGTACTTGACGGTGCGGGCCCAGGCTCGCTTGTCGTGCGAGTAACTTGCATTGCGAGTAACTTGCATTGCGAGTAACTTGCATTGCGAGTAACTTGCATTGCGAGTAACTTGCATTGCGAGTAACTTGCACTGCGAGTAACTTGCATTGCGAGTAACTTGCACTGCGAGTAACTTGCATTGCGAGTAACTTGCATTGCGAGTAACTTGCATTGCGAGTAACTTGCACTGCGAGTAACTTGCATTGCTAGTAACTTGCGTTGCGAGTAACTTGCATTGCCAGTAGCTTGCACTGCGAGTAACCTACACACTAACCTCGCTAGGCGAGTAGCCGGCGACATAGGCGTTCTTCAGATTGTTGCGAGTAACTTGCATTGCGAGTAACTTGCATTGCGAGTAACTTGCATTGCGAGTAACTTGCATTGCCAATAGCTTGCACTGCGAGTAACCTACACACTAACCTCGCTAGGCGAGTAGTCGGCGACATAGGCGTTCTTCAGATTGTTGGCATACAGTCCGACTAAGGCCTTGGGGTCTATGTTGAGGTACTTGACGGTGCGGGCCCAGGCTCGCTTGTCGTGCGAGTAACTTGCATTGTGAGTAACTTGCATTGCCAGTAACTTGCACTGCGAGTAACCTACACACTAACCTCGCTAGGCGAGTAGCCGGCGACATAGGCGTTCTTCAGATGGTTGCGAGTAACTTGCATTGCGAGTAACTTGCATTGCCAGTAGCTTGCACTGCGAGTAACCTACACACTAACCTCGCTAGGCGAGTAGCCGGCGACATAGGCGTTCTTCAGATTGTTGGCATACAGTCCGACTAAGGCCTTGGGGTCTATGTTGAGGTACTTGACGGTGCGGGCCCAGGCTCGCTTGTCGTGCGAGTAACTTGCATTGCGAGTAACTTGCATTGCCAGTAACTTGCATTGCGAGTAGCTTGCATTGCGAGTAACTTGCATTGCGAGTAACTTGCATTGCCAGTAACTTGCATTGCGAGTAGCTTGCATTGCCAGTAGCTTGCACTGCGAGTAACCTACACACTAACCTCGCTAGGCGTGTAGCCGGCGACATAGGCGTTCTTCAGATGGTTGCGAGTAACTTGCATTGCGAGTAACTTGCATTGCCAGTAGCTTGCACTGCGAGTAACCTACACACTAACCTCGCTAGGCGTGTAGCCGGCGACATAGGCGTTCTTCAGATTGTTGGCATACAGTCCGACTAAGGCCTTGGGGTCTATGTTGAGGTACTTGACGGTGCGGGCCCAGGCTCGCTTGTCGTGCGAGTAACTTGCATTGCGAGTAACTTGCACTGCGAGTAACCTACACACTAACCTCGCTAGGCGTGTAGCCGGCGACATAAGCGTTCTTCAGATGGTTGCGAGTAACTTGCATTGCGAGTAACTTGCATTGCCAGTAGCTTGCACTGCGAGTAACCTACACACTAACCTCGCTAGGCGTGTAGTCGGCGACATAGGCGTTCTTCAGATTGTTGGCATACAGTCCGACTAAGGCCTTGGGGTCTATGTTGAGGTACTTGACGGTGCGGGCCCAGGCTCGCTTGTCGTGCGAGTAACTTGCATTGCGAGTAACTTGCATTGCCAGTAGCTTGCACTGCGAGTAACCTACACACTAACCTCGCTAGGCGTGTAACCGGCGACATAGGCGTTCTTCAGATTGTTGGCATACAGTCCGACTAAGGCCTTGGGGTCTATGTTGAGGTACTTGACGGTGCGGGCCCAGGCTCGCTTGTTGACGGCGACGGAGAGCGGGTGGTGACAAGCACGGAGAGCGTCGATGGCGAGTAGCTGCGCATCTTGTTCCGAGTAACCTGCACGTGTAAACGAGGCATTTAAGTTTCTTGTTCCGAGTAACCTGCACGTGTAAACGAGGCATTTAAGTTTCTTGTTCCGAGTAACCTGCACGTGTAAACGAGGCATTTAAGTTTCTTGTTCCGAGTAACCTGCACGTGTAAACGAGGCATTTAAGTTTTATTATACTAAAGTTTAATAGTACATTACATCAGGGGCCGGGAAAATGAGGATTTCCGGCCAGGTATATACCAATGCCGGATAGGTAAGGAGGGCGGGAATCTGTTTTCCCGCCGAGGCATGTTTAGTGCTTTTCTCAAACATACAAAGAAATACAAAAAAAATTACAATGTTGTCGAAATTAGCTTTTTGCTTTTTTTTTTTTGCCAACGGAGCCTGAAAAGTGTTATGAAATTCCATTTCATAACACTTTTCAGGCTCCGTTGAGCAGAATAGTATACACACCTCGGCCGTTCAATGGGAAAGCCTCAGATCATATGTTTGTCGGTCTCGGCTTCGCCTCGGCTTACAATTACCCATGATCCGAGACATTTCCCACTTAAACGGTCTTGGCATGTAATCTACTATTAGAGCCTGTGGTGTCCCATTCCTTCCAAATCTCCACATTTTTAACAATCACTTGAAGGCCATTCCTTTGAAAATTCACCGGAGTCACATTGTGAAAACTAAATTGAAAATTGGATCTGCGGTAAATGAGCCTTTCAAACTGACGGTTTTTTCATTAATGGAATAAATAAATATCTTGGGACATCTTACACAAATCGACCTAGTCCCACGGTAAGCTCAATTAAGGCTTGTGATGTGGGTACCAGGCGACGATATATAGCTATAATAGATAGATACAAATATATACTTAAATACATAAACAGCCATGACCAAGGAACAAATATTTGTGATAAATAAATACACAAATAATACCCTCCGCCGGTGTTCGAACTCGGAACCTCCAGCTTCGTAGGCAGGGTCACTACCAACTAGGGTACGGAGGCTGACAAATGGTTGGATCGTTTACATAATTCAAGATTACCCAAACAACATTACAGCAAATCTCATAAATATATTGATTACAACTTAAGAGGAGGAGGAACTTAGGATGATATCATTGCACACGTGCGGAGACTGAGCGGCACTAGTTTCTAATATAAATAAGTAAAAAGCTTCAGAGCTTATGTTATTTTTTAGTACAGATGGTGCCTTTTTTAGGCTTTAGTGCGAGAAATGGGATATTTTACGTCAGGTCCAAAACTTCGAAGGGCCATCTGTACTAAAGAACGTCGTACGAGACACGTGCAAACAAGAAATTGTACACTTGTGTTGTAATGTACTATTTTAATCACAGATCAGTATAGATAGCTAACGGAGGCATGGAACATGTCGCAGCTTTATGGCCGATAGGCCTTTATAGTGGGACAGATGCGCGCCCTATGAGCCAGTCGCAACTTACCCGCGACTGCAGAATGAGCTCGGACATATCCGCAAAATGCCGAATTGTGCCGTTATTTCTTGTAAAAATAGGAGTGTAAATAAACATTTCAAGGACTATTGAGTCACGTACCACATGAAAGTATTGATTTTTTTAATTATTAGTTGACAAAACCACGTATTTTTACAAATAATATACAACAACAAATCGCTGACATAAATGTCATAATGATTTTACTTGGGCGTACCAACTGGTTGAACTATTCAGTGACAAATTGTATGTGCGCTTTACATTGACGGCTTAGAATAGCAAGCAAGTTGCACATTGGTAAGTGACCGTACAATGTATCCAATTGCTAGCGATATTCACAACCGTACTGTCATTCCTTGGTACGGCCGCTGCGAGCAGGCCGCGAACTAGAGGTACGACTGACCGTGCCGATGACAAAAAGGGTCGATAAATTGTTGATGTATTTGATTATATTCAATTTTTCTTTCATATTTTGACCTTTGTATCAATATCTTATCTTCATAAAGGTAAAACAATATATATAGATTATATCGCGTATTATATTATTTTGAGCCTTTTAAAATAACCGTCGTCAAAGGTTGAAATTGTTTTATTTAAATATGTGACCATCGCGGAAACGGCTGATAACACTATGTTTATTACCTAAGGGTACAACCTAAATAATTATTTGTTCAATTGATTTCCCACAATTAAGATAATGTCGTTAATAAATTGCTTTGTTCATATTCAAATATATGTTTATAAAGATTAGATACATCGTCCAATGCGATATTTTAATCTGTATTTATTTCTTATTGAATGATAGATCGATTTTAATGTTTTTCTTAATATTCCGGCCTTATCAAATATCTATGGATAATAATTTATCGACGTAGGCTCCTCTCTAGTGCCGCGTCATATGGTAGCGCTCTAGCCAATCACAGCGTGGCAAAGGCCCGACCTCGGAGACACCGAGACTCATTACAATTTCGCTTCGTTACAAATCTCTCTCTTTCATATATCTATGATTTTAATATACTGAGAGCACTTTAGTCGCTGGGACATAGTTTTGAACATTTTTGTGTACACCTTATTTTGTCTTTGACTGTACATTTTATTTTTTATTTTATGTTATTTGGAGATCCAACAGCTGTTACATAGACATTAGACACAAAGTAAAAACAAGGAGCCAATTATAGGAACTCACAGATAAATCCATTTTATGCTTAACTAAGATGTATGGTACGCACTAATGCAACCAGACATAACCAAAAATAATATTTTCTTCTAATATTAATATATGATATAACAACATATAAGATACTCTAGTAATACCTAAGTACTATCATGATAAATAAACAAAAAAATTACACAAAACAATAAAAACTTAAAAGGACCACAAGCTCACTCAAAGGACTCGAAATATCACTGCACTAGAATACGTGTCACTTTAGGAATTCTACAGTTGAATACATCAATGTCAAGTTCTTTAGAAAAATCATTCAAGTTACGACTGGCACGCGTCAAAAAGCTGTTCTGTCGGTATTTGGAAGTAACATTTTAGGAAGTTACATTTATAGAAACAATCAAAAACTCACCTCTAAAAGAGCATATCGCCTGCACAGCATCCAAAATCATCTTCCCCGTGACATCCCTTTCTTCCTTCTCTTTCCCTTTCCCTTCTTCCAACACCTCAGTCAACTTCAGCACCAAATATCTAGCCATCAACGCTCTATCTTCTTTAGCTAAAAGACTTTTAACTTCCTCGATAGCTAATGCCCGGACTGGTTTGGATGGTGAGAGTAGCATTAGGGTAAATGCCCGGTATATGGGGGAGTTCTGTTCGGTGGAGACATTCGGGTATTGTTGTAGAACGGTCCTGCATAGGCGCACCACCTGCATTAGGACTATAAAGGGGTAAATGTTATAGCGGAATTATGTAGCACACTGTTGTATTTTATTTTGAAGTTGCGAACAATCTAAAAAACCTTGCATTCCAAATGTCCCCGAATCAAAATAGTTATTTATGTGGCTGGCGCATACTAAGAGGCATTAAACATGAGTGTGGTTTTATGAAACGAGCCGTAGGCGAGTTTCATAATAAGATCCCACAAGTGTTTAATGCCTAATTATGTACAGTCCATAACTTTATCTACATCCTTATCATAAGTTTAGAATGATAATTTATCTTTATTTACATTGATACCCACTAAGTAAAATACCTCTAAATATAATAATTCAAATCAGTTGAAATTACTCAATTTGTGAAAGAATATCCTACAGTAAATATGCATTAAAAAAGAAAAACAAAAATAAGTTGACTTTATAATGTACTGATACTTTAATGTTAATATTATGATGCACTGTACTTTAATGTTAACATTATGATACAGTCACAGACACCGGTTTCTTAGTATAGGTCATTACATTACCGCTTCTGAATATATAATAGGATAATTATGATATGGAAGTAGATAAACATATTTAGCGAAACTGGTCGAGTCGAATTAAACCATTATCATTATCGTAATCTAGCATTTACGTACATTTCTTTGAACGGTTTGTTTACATTGTGGGCAACTTCTATAAAAAGTAACTATAAATAAACTTAGAAATATCGTGCGTCATTTGTAGCGAACGGTATTTGAAGCACGAATAGGGATGATGACTGTAGTTAAAATAAATTATTTTACATTATGCACGACATAACACATGAAGAAATTATTACTAAGATGTAGATTGCAGTAATTTTTGTACAGAACTTCTATTTAATAAATTGAAAAGAACTTAAAAGAGTAGGTCATTTGTCAGTACTCAAACGTGACGTCACTTTTGAGTATTTCATATAAAATTGCATAGTGGTGATCGTTTTGACAGTTCGAAAAAAGATGCTGATTTGACTTGCCAGTCATCATGCCTATTGTTCTTATATTATTTATTTCGTAACAGACCCGAGCATGCTGGTCAAACGTAATTGTATATGCTATTGTTAGTACTGGTATAGGTAATTTCACCAGAGTTGAGGTGAATGATTACACACACATCCAAATGAAGTACTAATTGCAAAAAATGTAGTGAATTAATGAATGACTTGCGTCTAATTATTCAAGCAAATCCCTTGAACAAACTTTTTTATCAATCTTATAGTTGCAATTGGGTTTCCAGTCAGTACGAAAAAAGAACACTAATTTCAAATTCCCCGTGTGTTTACATGACATGTTGATGTGAGCGTGACCTCAACTCTCGTGGAACTATCTAAACAGTAGTTATTAAAATGTACAAATATAACTTTATAGCTATATCTCTCTGTAATTGTTAAGGGTCCTCCTCATCAGCGAGTAAATCGTTCGAAGAAACAAACGCGAATGTCGCGTCAATTTCGCAAAACGCTAAGAGCTATACAGTCGCGTTCGTGGCGCGAACAGACGCGACGCGAATAGTGTGTAATTTTATTTATTGAAAATATCCGATCGATAGAACTTTTCGCGTGCACGTAGGACATCATGTTAATCATGTACCATCGAATCTCGCCGCCAATGAGGGTTTTTGATACTTTTTCTGCCACTATGGGGAGGTGAGATGGCAACACTGTGCCGAAGACCTAATGAACTGTCAAAATAAATACGCGCATTTAATTTTCAACATATTTATAGGTTTATTTATTCGGAAAACCATTACTTTAGGAATATTGTTTACTAAAATAAATAAAAAAAATTGTTCCAAGTCAATTCCCATGAAATGAACAAAGTTATAGTAATTATTTTTCATACCAGTGACTTTGCGCGCTTGTTTTAGAGCTCAATCTTCAGTTCGACGACCGTGTATTAGTCGTAATCTATTACAAAATCAATAAACTTTCAAATAAAATAGAATTTCGGTATTTTAGGTCCAGGTACCTATGAATAGTATGAATCTGACAGCTGTGTGGCCCAGACGCCTACTCTAGCGCCGTCTGGTGGCAAAATATCAAAAACCCTCATTGCGTCGCTTTGAATCGCCTACGTAGGACATATACCGGGTGGAACGGAACGACGCACTTTTCCGCTACCGACCTAGTCTACCAACCATTACGATGAACTTTCAGTATCGGACCAACATCGAAAACGTACATGGAAAATTGACTTTTCCGTACTATTGAGCTCTAACTAATCAGTGACTTTGTATGAGGGGTTAATTTTTTTTAGAGATATTTCGATGTCGGTACTGTACTGAAAATTCATCGTAATGGCTGGTAAACTAAGGTAAGTTTTTGGTATTACTCAAATATATTCTCCACTGTACACGGTATGTTTGCCTATCTTTTGCTTCATATAGACGACTCCTTTGCTCAAAGGTTAACTGGAAGAGATCCCTTACAGGGATAAGTTCGCCTTTGTACCTGTCAAATTCTTTGTAAAAAATTGTTTTTTTGCCTGTTTTGTGTACAATAAAGAATTTACATACATACATAAACTCGGTCGGTAGCGGAAAGATCGTCGTTCCGTTCCATCCTGTGGATTAACAAAAAGGCTTTATTTACCGTCATCAGCGGCAGCGGCGAGCGCTCTATCATGCAGTAACACATGCTTGTCCGGGTGTGTGAGCGAGACCCACGCCGGCTGAGACGGCAGCTCCCGCGACGAATCCAGCAGCACTAGTGCTAGCATCGCGCAGGCGCCTTCGTGGACCAATGGGTGCTGGAACAATAGGCATTTTGTTTATTTTTTTATTTTATTTTTATTTTATTTAATAAGAAACAAACAGTCTCGTATGTATACATTAACCCCCTTATTCATAAACGTTTGTTAACTTAACAAGCCGCTAATAATTGTTTGTCCCTTTCGGTCTTAACAATGTGTCCATAAGAACAAAAGGGACAAACAATTATTAGCGGCTTGTTGAGTTAGCAGACGTTTATGAATAAGGGGGCAAGACCTTATCATGTAAATTTGTGTTCATTTTTAGTAAAACTTCCCATTTTGTCGCTTACCATAGAGACGAGATTTCCTTGTATCTTCATATGAATAAACTGACAAAGCGGCTTAATGGCAAACGACAAAGTGGGACGTTTCACTAAACTCACTCACATTTATTCATTATTATGCAATAAATAAATTGAAATCGAAATGAAATTCAAATTGGTTTTGTAGTTATCTTTAGTCGGCCGCCGCAGCCTGCTAAGTTTGGTTTCCCGGCGTCTGCAATAATGTACCTGTAAAGGTTGCAGCGCCGCTTTAGCGACAGCCTCCAGTAGCGGCGGCCGTAGAGCCTGCGCCTGCGCATGCGCGGCGGAGGTTGGGCCGCTGCGCAGTGCAGTCAGTAGGCACAGGCGAGCTACTCGCACGCCGGGTGTCGCGTTCTTGTATATATACACTATTAGTGTTACCTGTAAAGGTTGCTGCGCGGCTTTAGCGACAGCTTCCAGTAGCGAGAGATGGGGAGAGGTAGCGAGTTCCAGAGACTAATTGCCTGAACGGCGAAAGAGTTATCCATAAAACCTGTTAGGTGAAAATTAGTGGAGAACGAGAGTTTGAGTGATCGGGTGGAACGAAGTTCACATCCAAGGCGAGTTGTGTCAAAAGAAAATCTACTTTTTAGGTATTCAGGAGCAGAAGGCTCGAATAAGATGGAGAATAACAAACACAGTGTTCGAAGGGACCTGCGGCGACGAATAGAAAGCCAGTTAAGTTGGCGACGATAGTAAGAGACGTGGTCGTATTTACGGAGACCAAATATGAAACGTATGCCATTGTTTAGAAGACGGTCTAACTTGTCGAGGTGCTCCTGCGAGATATTAGTGCAACACACATCAGCATAATCGAGAACTGGCAATACAAGAGCCTGCACGAGTAGCTTTTTGGTACCTACAGGGAGAAATTTTTTAAACTTGTAGAGATTATGCAGTGTTCCTGAAACCTTCCGACTGATTTCAGACACTTGGCTATTCCAGGAAAGTTCTGAATCCAACACAAGGCCAAGATCCGTAACTTGGTTGGAAACTGGAATGATGTTGCCGTCAAAATAAATCGGGGTTCTTGTATACACGGTGGGCCCGAGGAACCCGACCAACTTTAACTACCGATTCTAAAGCCTATTTGGAGCATATAATGTGCATGACCTGCAGTCCAATTACGCATAATTTTCGAGATATTCATTATTTTAATCAAAACTGAAATTCTAAAATCTCCAGTCTAACGCACCCTAAGAACATCACGTGCATAGTTCGTTTAAAAAAAATATAGCGACTCGACAAGCACTATTTTCAGTATTTCTGGCCAGTTAGTACCTATTGAAGAGCAAAGAGAATAAAATCACTACGTTTGAGTTGAAGAGTTTGTTATCCAAATAAAAAAGGTTTCTTTCGTCACTATGAATATTTATTTTAATTGTAATGAGCATGGGGAGCTTGAAGTTTGAGTGTTTGACCTTTATCTTTCATTTATCAGAAATAATACTCTTCACTTATCAATAGAATACACTTTGTGCTCAATCACAAGAGTGCAATTTACGCTAATACTCGTAACTGGCCCATACCTAATTTGAAATTAATGTGACTGATATGTCAACGTCAAAAAGTCGGTCAAAAAGATTGCTGATTGTCACGCAAAATCACATTGCAAATAAAGTGTTACTTCTGTTTAAATAAATAATCGCTATGCCACCGCGTTATTCTTCGCGCGAATTAGCAGATATCCATTTTATTTACGGATTTTGTGACGGCAACTCCCATGAAGCAGTTGTTGAGTTTAGGACCAGGTATCCAACTCGTCGTGTGCCGCACCATGCTACGTTTGTGGATGTACATAGACAATTTTCTGAACTAGGTCTTGGAAAAATTCGTTATGAAAGAGTGATCAATCTGGATTTACATACGGAGAACCGGATAATTAACATGATCACGGAAGATCTGACGTTGTCATCGAGAGGCGTTGCTCGGATTATAGGAGTTAATTACAGGGTCGTATTAAAATTATGGAAAAGGTACGGTCTTCACCCTTTTCACTATCGAAAAGTACAAGGGTTGTTAAACAACGATGGGCTTGCTAGAATCGGATATTGTCAAAGAATGAATCAGAAACTCGTAAAAGATCCCGGATTTCTCAACAAGATATTGTGGTCTGGGCGAATCTTTATTCACAAGAGAAGGATTCAATTCTCACAACCTACACATGTGGCTTCCAGAAAATCCTCATGCAAAGCGAGAAAATGTCTTCCAACATAAATAGGGTTCACATTTTGAAAATTTCATTAATTAATAAAAATTCGTTGTTTGCATTGGGTTTCTTTTCTTTTGCTAGTATAACTAACTAATTTCAAATAAAAAATATCATAAAACAATGTGAAAGTACTAAATAATAATATGGTGTCACTAGCATAATCGCTTTTACTTTGGTTACGAATTTACGCTATTGAAATTTATTTAGATACAATTAATTGGCCGTGTGGTGACGGCAGTAAGAATACATTTGTCACCACCCCAACTCCTCCTGCGGGTGTCGTAAAAGTCGACTAAGGGATTGAAGTGTCACTGACCATTACTTGATAGAAAAATGATGATGGGCAGCAGCGTCATCATAGTGGACACATTACTGCGATCGCCAATCCGCTTGCCAGGCGTGGCGATTATGGGCATTTACCTCCTAATGCGTCTATACGCATAGGTAATAGGAGAGGACTACGTCCAGCAGTGGACTATCATAGGCTGATGATGATGACTTTTACCTTTTATGTACCTAAATGATTGGCATTATGAACTCAATAAATTGAGATGTTTCAGTCGATTCACTTAAACACGAACATGTTTTACCTACCCATCAGACTTTTGTTGTCATGTCACAATGACATGACATGACACATACCGTCACGCCGCTCGCCATACATCGTTTTATGTCGGAATGATTCGTAAAGTGTCGGTTTTCGCCAAAGGAGAAGAATATCTTTCTCTCATTCACCCAACTAAAGATTTGTTTACAAGGAAGTGCTAAATTTAATTGATTTACTTTATTCTAAAAAACAAAATTGTTAGGATACTTAATTAGACCTATGTTGATATAACATTAATTACTCGTAATATCTTCAGGAATACCCTGTTTGAATCTGTCGGGTTCCTCGGGCCCATATACACTATTAGTGTTACCTGTAAAGGTTGCAGCGCCGCTTTAGCGACAGCCTCCAGTAGCGGCGGCCGTAGAGCCTGCGCCTGCGCATGCGCGGCGGAGGTTGGGCCGCTGCGCAGTGCAGTCAGTAGGCACAGGCGAGCTACTCGCACGCCGGGTGTCGCGTTCTTGTATATATACACTATTAGTGTTACCTGTAAAGGTTGCTGCGCCGCTTTAGCGACAGCCTCCAGTAGCGGCGGCCGTAGAGCCTGCGCCTGCGCATGCGCGGCGGAGGTTGGGCCGCTGCGCAGTGCAGTCAGTAGGCACAGGCGAGCTACTCGCACGCCGGGTGTCGCGTTCTTGTATATATACACTATTAGTGTTACCTGTAAAGGTTGCAGCGCCGCTTTAGCGACAGCCTCCAGTAGCGGCGGCCGTAGAGCCTGCGCCTGCGCATGCGCGGCGGAGGTTGGGCCGCTGCGCAGTGCAGTCAGTAGGCACAGGCGAGCTACTCGCACGCCGGGTGTCGCGTTCTTGTATATATACACTATTAGTGTTACCTGTAAAGGTTGCTGCGCGGCTTTAGCGACAGCCTCCAGTAGTTAGTTAAGTTTAAGTTTATTTGACCGACTACTCCGAAAAATCCTCATTATTAAGTATCACTTTTTTTTGCTTTTACGAAGGTTTAAGGTCTAGGGCAGTCTTTACATTGCCAAAAATCCTTGGGATATGTTTTGTTTTTTTTATTTACGTACATTAATGCTATTTTGATGCGATTTTAGCGTAAAATTTTGAATTTGGTATTTTTTATCCTACTTGTATCAAAGTGAGGACGCTAATTTTTTTGTCAGTAAATGCTTTATTTGTAGTAATACTTTTACAAAAAGAAACTAGTTAAAAAATCCAACAGTTTTTTTTTAATTAATAAATTTCTTCATTCGAGAATTTCTCAAATTTTTTTTTCAAAAATTCATAACTCGAAAACTACAAAAAATCGGCTAACATACATGGGGTATATTCTGATAGCTCATGACGTGAGGAATCTAAAAAAAAATTTTTGACGTCAAGGTTTGGACCACCCTGTATACACCTATTAGTGTTACCTGTAAAGGTTGCTGCGCCGCTTTAGCGACAGCCTCCAGTAGCGGCGGCCGTAGAGCCTGCGCCTGCGCATGCGCGGCGGAGGTTGGGCCGCTGCGCAGTGCAGTCAGTAGGCACAGGCGAGCTACTCGCACGCCGGGTGTCGCGTTCTTGTATATATACACTATTAGTGTTACCTGTAAAGGTTGCAGCGCCGCTTTAGCGACAGCCTCCAGTAGCGGCGGCCGTAGAGCCTGCGCCTGCGCATGCGCGGCGGAGGTTGGGCCGCTGCGCAGTGCAGTCAGTAGGCACAGGCGAGCTACTCGCACGCCGGGTGTCGCGTTCTTGTATATATACACTATTAGTGTTACCTGTAAAGGTTGCAGCGCCGCTTTAGCGACAGCCTCCAGTAGCGGCGGCCGTAGAGCCTGCGCCTGCGCATGCGCGGCGGAGGTTGGGCCGCTGCGCAGTGCAGTCAGTAGGCACAGGCGAGCTACTCGCACGCCGGGTGTCGCGTTCTTGTATATATACACTATTAGTGTTACCTGTAAAGGTTGCAGCGCCGCTTTAGCGACAGCCTCCAGTAGCGGCGGCCGTAGAGCCTGCGCCTGCGCATGCGCGGCGGAGGTTGGGCCGCTGCGCAGTGCAGTCAGTAGGCACAGGCGAGCTACTCGCACGCCGGGTGTCGCGTTCTTGTATATATACACTATTAGTGTTACCTGTAAAGGTTGCTGCGCGGCTTTAGCGACAGCCTCCAGTAGTTAGTTAAGTTTAAGTTTATTTGACCGACTACTCCGAAAAATCCTCATTATTAAGTATCACTTTTTTTTGCTTTTACGAAGGTTTAAGGTCTAGGGCAGTCTTTACATTGCCAAAAATCCTTGGGATATGTTTTGTTTTTTTTATTTACGTACATTAATGCTATTTTGATGCGATTTTAGCGTAAAATTTTGAATTTGGTATTTTTTATCCTACTTGTATCAAAGTGAGGACGCTAATTTTTTTGTCAGTAAATGCTTTATTTGTAGTAATACTTTTACAAAAAGAAACTAGTTAAAAAATCCAACAGTTTTTTTTTAATTAATAAATTTCTTCATTCGAGAATTTCTCAAATTTTTTTTTCAAAAATTCATAACTCGAAAACTACAAAAAATCGGCTAACATACATGGGGTATATTCTGATAGCTCATGACGTGAGGAATCTAAAAAAAAATTTTTGACGTCAAGGTTTGGACCACCCTGTATACACCTATTAGTGTTACCTGTAAAGGTTGCTGCGCCGCTTTAGCGACAGCCTCCAGTAGCGGCGGCCGTAGAGCCTGCGCCTGCGCATGCGCGGCGGAGGTTGGGCCGCTGCGCAGTGCAGTCAGTAGGCACAGGCGAGCTACTCGCACGCCGGGTGTCGCGTTCTTGTATATATACACTATTAGTGTTACCTGTAAAGGTTGCAGCGCCGCTTTAGCGACAGCCTCCAGTAGCGGCGGCCGTAGAGCCTGCGCCTGCGCATGCGCGGCGGAGGTTGGGCCGCTGCGCAGTGCAGTCAGTAGGCACAGGCGAGCTACTCGCACGCCGGGTGTCGCGTTCTTGTATATATACACTATTAGTGTTACCTGTAAAGGTTGCAGCGCCGCTTTAGCGACAGCCTCCAGTAGCGGCGGCCGTAGAGCCTGCGCCTGCGCATGCGCGGCGGAGGTTGGGCCGCTGCGCAGTGCAGTCAGTAGGCACAGGCGAGCTACTCGCACGCCGGGTGTCGCGTTCTTGTATATATAAGGTCCTAATTTATTAGATGCAGACGTTTTTACAGCTGATAGTACTCGGTCTCTGGAGTATATTAAACCGTGAAACATTATAGCTTTTACGATGTTTTTTTGGAGAAAACGGAAAAACTAATTTGCTACGTAAAAACACCCTGTTTATGTGATTATTAAATGAAAACTCATTGAACAGATTCTAGTACCTCTTTTACGTGTCATTTAACTGGAACTGGCCACTTCACGTCGATAAATTAAATACTTGATTGTCAATGTCATCTTATTTTCCGTTGGATTGTGTCGTTTGATGACATGACAGACAGTGTTATTGTGACATGTGATAATGCACACATGATGATTTTTTTTAGACGAAATTATTATTAATTATTTTGTTAGGAAAATGAAATCAAAAAAATTACATGAAAAGATTTCTTAATTTATATTTAAAGTTAATTATTTTAATGTAAAGTATCATGTGTTTAAATATCTGCATCTAATAAATTAGGACCTTAAATACACTATTAGTGTTACCTGTAAAGGTTGCTGCGCCGCTTTAGCGACAGCCTCCAGTAGCGGCGGCCGTAGAGCCTGCGCCTGCGCATGCGCGGCGGAGGTTGGGCCGCTGCGCAGTGCAGTCAGTAGGCACAGGCGAGCTACTCGCACGCCGGGTGTCGCGTTCTTGTATATATACACTATTAGTGTTACCTGTAAAGGTTGCAGCGCCGCTTTAGCGACAGCCTCCAGTAGCGGCGGCCGTAGAGCCTGCGCCTGCGCATGCGCGGCGGAGGTTGGGCCGCTGCGCAGTGCAGTCAGTAGGCACAGGCGAGCTACTCGCACGCCGGGTGTCGCGTTCTTGTATATATACACTATTAGTGTTACCTGTAAAGGTTGCAGCGCCGCTTTAGCGACAGCCTCCAGTAGCGGCGGCCGTAGAGCCTGCGCCTGCGCATGCGCGGCGGAGGTTGGGCCGCTGCGCAGTGCAGTCAGTAGGCACAGGCGAGCTACTCGCACGCCGGGTGTCGCGTTCTTGTATATATAAGGTCCTAATTTATTAGTTGCAGATATTTTAAGACGTGATACTTTACATTAAAATAATTAACTTTAAATATAAATTAAGAAATCTTTTCATGTAACTTTTTTGATTTCATTTTCCTAACAAAAAAAATAATTATAATTTCGTCTAAAAAAAATCATCATGTGTATTATCACATGTCACAATAACAAGCTGTTTTTCATGTCATCAAACGACACAATCCAACGGAAAATCACGTGACATTGACAATCAAGTATTTAATTTATCGAAGTGAAGTGGCCAGTTCCAGTTAAGTAGTACCTACGTAAAAGAAGTACGAGAATCTGTTCAAAGAGTTTTCATTTAATAATCACATAAACAGGGTGTCTTTACGTAGCAAATTTTGTTTTCCGTTTTCTCCAAAAAAACATCGTAAAAGCTATAATGTTTCACGGTTTAATATACTCCAGAGACCGAGTACTATCAGCTGTAAAAATATCTGCATCTAATAAATTAGGACCTTATATACACCTATTAGTGTTACCTGTAAAGGTTGCTGCGCCGCTTTAGCGACAGCCTCCAGTAGCGGCGGCCGTAGAGCCTGCGCCTGCGCATGCGCGGCGGAGGTTGGGCCGCTGCGCAGTGCAGTCAGTAGGCACAGGCGAGCTACTCGCACGCCGGGTGTCGCGTTCTTGTATATATACACTATTAGTGTTACCTGTAAAGGTTGCAGCGCCGCTTTAGCGACAGCCTCCAGTAGCGGCGGCCGTAGAGCCTGCGCCTGCGCATGCGCGGCGGAGGTTGGGCCGCTGCGCAGTGCAGTCAGTAGGCACAGGCGAGCTACTCGCACGCCGGGTGTCGCGTTCTTGTATATATACACTATTAGTGTTACCTGTAAAGGTTGCAGCGCCGCTTTAGCGACAGCCTCCAGTAGCGGCGGCCGTAGAGCCTGCGCCTGCGCATGCGCGGCGGAGGTTGGGCCGCTGCGCAGTGCGGCCGTCAGTAGGCACAGGCGAGCTACTCGCACGCCGGGTGTCGCGTTCTTCGATGACTGCATCTTCTGTCAAGAAACATAGCGTGAGAAAAAAAAATACATTTTTACAATGAGGGTTTTTAATTATTTTTGCCACCAGGCTGCCCTCTGTAGGCGTGAGGTTCAGAGACCGGAAACCGGTATTTTCTCCATACAAAAGAATGGTTCTTTTTTCGTTCTTCGCTATACAAATTTAATGTAGTAATTTAAAAATAGGATGATGTAAATTATATAAAATATTGAGTAAACAGCAACACAGCTAGGTATACACTTCAGAAATTGGAAATATTGCATGAAAGAGAATCACATGTCAGTTACATAGGAATGTTGAGCCACTTGGCAAAGGATGCAATTTGGTCGTGTAATATTATGGGTTCGGTATTTTTCGTTAGTAGGCACGATCGCGACATTTCCGATGGTCCCCGATGATATGTAATCTTTGTTGCGTCAAAATTTCAGTATTTGAAAACTAGTTGACTTTTATAAAGATTCCTTCGTCTACGAAAATTAAGAATTAGCTATCGGCCATTATTAGACGCTAGATGTCGTTGTTCCTAGTGGAAACTGGATAACGACAGTTCTTCATAGATTTGTCTGAAACCATTTAGTAATTTACTAATGTTTTTACGAGGTCAACAAGAATTTATTCATTAATGTAACAAAAAATAAAAACCATATAAAAAAAAGTATGTTTTCTACAAATCGGATGCCATGATTTCATCATCATCATCATCAGCCTATGATAGTCCACTGCTGGACGTAGGCCTCTCCTATTAACTACGCGTATAGACGCATTAGGAGGTAAATGCCCATAATCGCCACGCTGGGCAAGCGGATTGGCGATCGCAGTAATGTGTCCACTGTGATGACGCTGCTGCCCATCATCAATCTTTGATCAAATAATGGTCAGTGACACTTCCATCCCTTAGTCGACTCTTACGACACCCGCAGGAGGAGTTGGGGTGGTGACAAATTGTATTCTTATTGCCGTCACCACACGGCTTGCCATGATTTATCTAACATTAATAGGCGAGGTATTTTTTCAAGTCAAGATATTTTTACAAATAGCCATGTTATCGGGCAATTTTAAATTATTTTTTCCATTGACAGAAACAAATGCTATTGCTGTCTTTATTATCATTCGTCACATCTCTTAGTTGACGTTAGTTGAATACTTATGTAACCTTTGTGGAAATAGGGTAGATAGACGTTGGACAGTCTACCTTTATAGGACAGTCGACCTTTAATCTGTCAGTAGCCATACAAATGTTTAATAGAGACTTGATAGTTTCTGGCTGAAATTCTAACTTTGAAAAAATATCTGACAGTGACAGCCGTTGAAAAGAAAATGAACGAAAATTTCTACATAGCAGCTTAGCAGTCAAATTACCGGCTCTGAAGTTACATTGACGTCTCCAGAACTAAAGCGGATGTTATATACACGGTGTTTCACTTAACACCAAAAACCAGAAAACCGTTTGTTCAGAATCGGGAGTAGAATCGATTAAACTATATCTTGATGGGGGTAATATTTTTATTTTTTTTTGTATTTTTAGTTATTTTTTACGTGCCCAGTCTACAAATTCGTAATACAACATTGTGCATATCGCACTGCTGAAGGTTGTATACCTTTTTCAGTATTTAGGGGTATTTTGGTAATAATGGCTGGTTACCTGGACGATTTTTTTTTTCGCTACGAGTTTGACGTTGCTTGTCAATTTAATTTGTATGTTTATATTCCGTCGATATTTCTAATTATCATGTCGTTTAGATTCACGAATCACGAACGTTCAATACTGTGAAATGGTAAGAACGCTAGCACGCTGCAATGACAATGTCAATTTAGCTGTAAGGAACTATCACGAGGAGTTTGGTGTCGCCGTGTCGTATGCCACCATGGCCGCAGCTACTCAACGACTTCGGGACTATAGTTTTTTTTCGACCACCAATGGGCAGAGAAAGGCATGATGAAAATGAACCCTGATTTCGAGGAGGCCGTCTTAGAGTATTTTCGCGTTAATCCGACGGCTAGCACACGTACGACAAGCTGGTCGTCGGTTAACTGTGATCATAAGAATATTTCGAGAATTTTAAGAGATGACCAGCAACACCCTTAACAGTATCGGCTATATGTCAAGAGCTGCTCCTCAACCCCCTAGAGTATGTGCCCCGCCCGTGAACATCTGCGAAAACCGTAACTTGTAAATAAAATTGTAAATAAGTTTTTTTATAATTTTTATGTACATACATAATTGGTCATTACTTATGTAAATATCTATGAATTGAAAGTTTTTTTTTTATTTTTCTTGCGTAATATAGTTTTATACTTTAACATTTCTGAGAGAGGATTCAGTCGTTCGTGTGGTATAAAATACCTACGTATGAAAACGAACAATCCCGTGTAAGGAAAAAAGACATGGCGATACTCGCATGGCGGTGATAGTTCGCCGCTGCAATAGTTCATTGTTGACTCGCTTGCGGTGAGACTAAGTGCCTGAAGAGCTCGTTCCCACATGTCGACTGTCGGGCCGATTTTCAATCGTGTGTCGGCGTCACTGTTCCCACTATGTAGGTTGTCGGACCGATTTTTAATCGGGTGTCGGCGTACTGTTCAATCAGTGGCAGCGACGCGCGGGCGTCTGAGGGGGTGCGGCGCGGGCGGAGTCGGCCCGACACCCGACAAAATGTGAACATCGCCATATTTACTAGTACGCGAGCGAGATCCGACACGATTTTTTATCGGACTGGGAGGGCTGGCGAAACGGACTACATGCTATGAACTAACGGCTATAAACACGAACAAAAGATACACACTCTCGTGTAAAAAAAAAGAGACCCGGCCCTCCAGCCCTTCACAACATTGGCCGAACATAGTAGATCATAATATGGACGCAGCTATACAAGTTCTAAAGTTGCGTCCCGTACGATCGCCTATGTTCGGCAACTGTGGAGAAGGGCCTTTAGACTTCACTTTCTGTCCGCCCGTCTGTGTCCACTTGTCTGTAACAAGGTTGTTATTTTATGAACTGTGATAGCTAAACAGTCGATTTTTTACAAATATAATGTTAACATATTACTGTTGCCACAGATACACCACACACCACCATACAACACCATTAGGGAATATTTCGCACTTTGTGTAGGAGGCACTCCAGTTGGCGTATTGCATTATGACTCTCGCTTCCACCTGTATAGGTACTAATGGGAGCAAGAGGCAAAACGCAAATACATGTGAAGTATCAGCATAAGCAAGCAGTCATAACGGATAGTGTCATAATCAGGGTCCAGTTCTATACAGATACAATTTACAAGCGGCAGTCTCTTTCTAACTTACTTTGCTAAAAAGAGACTGCTGCTGGTGGTAAAAAGAGATAGAAATATTCCCAAATGTCATGCATGACTAAAAAAACTCTTTCTCGATACCTACATTTGATAAGAACAAGTCTTTTTAATTCTAAAGTTTAACAACTGACCTTTTTATAAACTAGAAGATATTATGTCTTTTTAATTCTTAGGAGCGACATGTCAACTGACAGTTTTCAAATAAACCCAGTGACATCACAGGTAATTCAGAAATAGAAAACGTACGTACATCTCTTTTTGACACCGAATTTAATTGGCAAGCAAGATAAGGATAGTTGTATAATAAATGTTGTACTACATCTATGCTTTAGTCCTTAATCCCTGGTGCAACTGGCCTAATTTGAAAACGCGCGAGTACCTATCATAAGAAATCGAACTTGTACCTAATTACAACCTTGTCATTTTGAATGTTGGGTTAAGTTTGCTTAGCTGTCCCATTTGAAGTTTACTGTGACAAAGCTTTAAAGTGGTTTACAGCGACATAGCTGTCTATTGGTAAACCTTATGTCGTTGCAATAATGTACACAAACAAATAGTTTCAAGGTTTATGATGGTAGCTAGCAATTGTTTTATTGAGTGTAGAGTTAAAAGTCGAGTAGAGCTATACAGAATATCAAAAATCCATTAAAAAAATAAATAAACAACAGATTAAAAAATGAATACTATACATAAGTTTAAAAAAATAAAAATCAGTTGGGGTGTCTGAGGTTTTGACTGTTACCAGAAACACGGTGTATAACGTAACTATAGTAACGTCAGCTTCCGGAAAATCAATCATCAATCATTGGTTAAACGTTTTTGTTATTACGTAACCATGGTAATGTCACCTTCTGAAGAAACCGCGAGCGATCATTGGTTAAACGTAGCAATGCCTGCCCCATTGGTCAGCAGAGTTCGGCAGAAGTCGTGATACCAGTCTCATATGATTTCGGAACCCGATTTGTATTATTCGACCAAGTTGCGTCAATCAACATTCCCGTGTATTATTTAATTTGAAGTTGACATAACAGAAATATATTTATCTCTTTCATTTTCTCTCTGCTCTGTCTTTAATGGTCAGTTAGGAGTGTTGCTGTTTGTACATAAAGAGTTTAAAACAATTTGAAATATTTTTTTCTAAAATACAGGTTCAGGTTCCTGGGCCAAACAACAGCTGTTAAATTCATAGATATTGAACATAAAATATTGAAATGTTATTGTATTTGGAAGTTTATTGATTTTGTATTGGATTACGACTAGATAACGGTCGCCGAATGAAGTTTAAACTCCAAAACAGGGTCGCAAAGTCACTGGTATTAAAGAGAATTACTAGAACTTTGTTAATTTCATGAGAATTTACTTGAAACTGATTTTTTTATTTATTAAACAAAATTTGAATATTGCCAATTTAAAGGCCGATTCTGACCGGAATGGCAGCGGCCGTCAGCGACGCGGCGATCCCTTTCATTATGAAATAATTTTAGACTTTACATATTAAAAAATATCAGTGTCGCTTGAAATATTTTAAAGACAAACGGGTCTTAATCGCGTAAACTTACGTTTAATTATATGAGTCTGCCTGCGACCACGGGTGTAACGTCGTGCACGAAATGTCAGGATATAATTAAACGTAAGTTTACGCGATTAAGACCCGTTTGTCTTTAAAATATGAGTATAGTTCGTGAAATATAAATTGGTAACTTCCTACCTACATTATAGTAAAAATAAACTTTCAATTTATATTTCTCGAACTATAATAGTCGCTTGAAATACTCGAAAAGGTCGCGCGGCGCCGCGCGGCCGTCGGCGGCATCACGCGGCTGCTCCGCTATCACTCACACCCGCCGGTCGCCCATGCCAGCGGCCACAGGAGGCAGCGAGCGGCCGCTGACGGTGACGGGAGGCGGCCAGCGGCCGTCAGCGGCCGAGAGTGACGACGCGAGGCGGCGGGCGGCCGCCAGCGGCCGTGAGCGACGAATCTAGTCAGTCGCTTCCGGCCGCAACCATTCAGGTCTGAATTGGCCCCTAAGGGAACATACCCATACTACGTGACCCTTTTTTAAGCATTTTTTTACCCCCCCACCCTACCCCTGGTGACCAAGCGTAGTATATGCCAAGAAATCCCCCCCCCCCCAATTTTCACGTAGTATTTTTTGGTCTATGAAAAAGCGTACTGCGAGAGTGCAAGCGAAGGTTAAATAGTCAATTTCAATTGTAGATCCTTTAGTACAATACTTTTGGTTTTAAAAATTGTAGTGATGAGAAAAACGGTGGCGTGTAAGTCCAATTCAAATTATATTTTTACAAAATAATCTCGAAATATACTAGTCACGTGACAAGATACCGCTCTAACATACCGTGTACAGCTGTAGTAGTGCCGGCTGTCGCGGCTCAGCGTCGCGCGCCCACGCCTT
>JALPQI010002319.1:0-97186 GCA_025490895.1 Thaumatotibia leucotreta
CGAGTAGGTAACATAGGCTAAGCAAATCGTCAATGCGGTGCGGCGTAGAAGAGAAAAATATTGACGTCATGTCAAATATTTTCTATTTTCTTGTAAATATCCCGTTATATATTAACTACCAATTAAAAGTTTCTAATGTGAAAGCTTGTATTCAAAATAATGTATTAAGTGGTTTTTACAGAAAATAATTCTGATATAATTTTAAATAAACTAAGCACAACGATAAAAACTGTAATAAAAAGTTAGATAATTTTAACAAAGTCGTGGGTTAAAGCTGTTTACTAGTACTTAAAGTAACGTGCTTAGTAGAGCAACAAGATATTGTTAATGTAGTAGGCAAAAAACTTTGCATCACGGAGGCGGTGAGTTTTTAGGGTTCCGTGGTAAAATGGCGAAACGGGTTTCGTTTCGTTCCTTCATACTTAACTTATGCAGACCTCTGTGCCTCATCATCAGCCTATCGCAGTCCACTGCTGGATATAGGCCTCCCCAGTTTTATGCCTCCGTTTTCGATCTTCGGCTACTCGCATCCAGCTCCTGCCAGCCATCCTGCGCAAATCGTCGCTCCACCTTGCCCGAGGGCGTCCTACACTACACTTGCCTAGACGCGGTCTGTGCCTCATAGCATAGATATATAATATTATCTTGGGACATCGTACACAAATCCGGATTTTAAACCGGAATTATCAGCTTCGCTGGCAGGGTATGTTGTTTTTTCGCTTACTAATATCTGAGGATTTGTATGGGATGTCAGATTTTTTTAAATGAAAAATCAGCCTGTAATTATATGTTTAGAGATTAATAGGGTTTCCGTACTAGCCATGGCCACGGAACCCTAAAAAGAATTATCCGCAACAATGACTGAGCTGTAAATTTCAGCTATAAATTAAGTTTTCCAATGAAAAAAGCTTCAGTAACTGAAATTTTATTCATACTTTTTTACAGTCTACAAATAATTTATAATGGTGTCTGGAAAGTTTAGTTTTTAACGAAAACGAATTATATGTTGTTAGCGAAGCAATTTTCTGAATTAGTGTCTCGTAACACAGTTTCAATAGTTGTGCATGTCAATGTCGAAATAAATTCAGTTACTTTGTATCGAATAACATGTTTATGTCAAATTTTATTTTATTATACATGAGAATTGCGAATAAACATGAGTACCTAATTGTGATGTTCGTGAATCCAAATATTTATTGAATTTGAAATTATCTCTTCAATAATGACTCACATTAGACCGCACGGGGCCAGTGCTGCTGTCCGATGCGTCCCTTTTCTAAAAGAAGTGGCGCGAACCTACGCTAGGTGATAGATAACAAAGTGGTCAAAAAAGGTGCAGGTGCATACAATGTAGCAATAAAATATTAAAATGAGTATTATTATGGAAAAACACAATATCAGTTTTGAAATTTTTTATGCCATTCATTGCCATTAATAATAATTTTATTAACTGGACCAATTGATTCAGAGTGCCATTATTATTTTGCCCTATTTAATTATTTAGTATAAATGACATATTGTACAATCGACAACACACCTGTGAACACAGGCAAAGTGCCAAAAATATGTAAACAGAACTTTATTGCCTGGACATAAAGGTGTGTATACATATTTCTGGCACTTTGTCTGTATCCACAGCTGTGTTGTCGATTGTACCATGGTTTGCAATAAACGATTATTTTTAACTTCTGCAATAGTAAAGCCACATTTGAGGCTTTACAAAATGTTTCATACATTTGTGCTATTATCCATACCGTCCGCTAGAGAAGAATAGAATTTGAAATAATCTAAGCAGATCTAAAACCTTGCATTATTTCATAATCACACCCTAAACACAATTTTAGTTTTATGACCAACTTAAAACCTGATTTCAAATAATTTTTTATTCAAAATTATTGGTATTATATTTAATCAAATTAACGTAAAAATAAATCTACATGATATGTGTCAATGACAACAAATTGCATTGAAAGTCAGCCAACTTAAATATATCAGCTCAATTAAGGCTTGTGATGTGGGTACCAGGGTGGCGACGATATATTTAATAGATAGATACACATAGATACTTAAATACATAGACAGCCATGACCAGGGAAAAAATATTTGTGATAAATAAATACACAAATAAAGCCCTCGCCGGGATTCGAACCCGAAACCTCCAGCTTCGTAGGCAGGGTCACTACCAACTAGGCTACGGCGGCTGATAAATGAACTTGACTGAAACCACAAATCATTTTTTTATTAAAATTTTTGATTAGTTTTTTCCAAATAGTCACACTACTTTACACTATGTATATAAATAATTAATTTTAGATGAAATATTCCAAAAAAAGACTAAGATATAGGCACTAGTCGTCAAAACGAACGTGGGTTCGATTCCCAACTCCGACGTTGGTAATCTTGGTCTTTTTTTATGTGACGAAGGTAGACTGTTTTAGGTTTAACTGAGCTCTCAGCCCACCTGATGGAAAGCAGGAACTGAGGCCATGAAATCAGAAAATCGCTTTTGCGCTGCCTACCCTGAGGACTTAGATGGCTTGCCTCTATCTATGCCAGTAATTACACCGGCTATCTTACCCCCAAACCGAAACAGCAGTGCAAATACTGCTATTTAGCGGCAGGTTAACGGGTAAGACGGTGGTAGCTATCCTGGCGGACCCTGCACGAGGTCCTACCACCAGCAAAACTTATATTGAAAAATCTAGACACACCTAAATGCTCGGCGAAAGTCCGGAATACCGCGAAACAGATAAGAAGCGGTAACTAGCTTTGAGCTCCTTTCATATTTTACAACTTCGTCCGCGCTGCGGGTTATAATCAAATTATATGGAATTCGCAAATTAGCAGTGTTTCAAACGCAGTTCCACTAAAACTTTACACTTTTAGTGGTCTACTTTGAGTAGGGCTTCGGAATATTGTAAAGTTTCACGTTTTCAAATATTCGGTTTTTAGGTGATTTATTTATTTCCTTATTTATTGTTCGTGATGTGTGAGGTCAATCGTCGAATCCGACTCGGTTGGGCAGCGTTCGGGAAGCTACAATACATATTTTCGTCCAATATTCCGCAGTGTTTGAAGACGAAAGTCTTTAATCAGTGTGTGTTGCCAGTGATGACATACGGTACTGAAACGTGTCGCTTACAATGGGTCTCATAAGAAGGCTCAAAGTCACCCAAAGGGCAATGGAGAGGGCTATGCTAGGAGTCTCTCTGCGTGATCGGATTAAAAATGAGACCATCCGCAGCAGAACCAAAGTAACCGAAATAGCTCTCCGAATCGCTAAACTGAAGTGGCAGTGGGCGGGGCACATTGCGCGTAGAACCGATGGCCGTTGGGGCGGGAAGGTTCTTGAGTGGCGGCCACGTACCGGAAGGCGTAGCGTGGGTAGGCCCCCCACAAGGTGGACCGATGACCTGGTGAAGGTCGCAGGAGTCCGCTGGATGCGGGTGGCGCAGGACCGGTCATTGTGGCAATCTTTGGGGGAGGCCTATGTTCAACAGTGGACGTCTTTCGGCTGATATGATGATGATGATGATGATGATTTATTGTTCGTAGAACAGCAACTGATAATTCAGAGTAGTGATATAATTAAAGTAACAAACAGCCAATCATAGATTCTCACCAATTGATGTTGTTAAGGAGTTTTAAATGTGTCACTACTTAGGTAAAACCATAAACTTGAAAAGACATGAAATAACATATCTGTCAAATGTCAGTGATAGAAAACAATACGGAATTAAATAATATGTGACCGTCCATAGGAAAACGTCCCTTATGGCAGTTTCTAGTTACGGAGATATTGGCGATTTTGTAAAACCATTCAAAATTATCATTTTTTCTTTTTATATAAAATAGTAAAATATACAAACAGGAGTATATGTATACCTTGGTGTCAGCTGTGCACGTTAATTCTTTCTTCACTAAATTTGAGTTCAAAGTTTAGTAGACAAGGTCCCTTGTGGGAATAGCATACAAAAATGACATCAAAGCTCAACATATATAATCATTAAATTTGTTTACAAGAATTTGTTTGCAATTTTTCCTTTTTTATACTATGGCGGTTGTAAACAAGTATACGGCTGCCCTGATGGTACGCACTAATCAGTCACGGCAGCTTTCGTGAAATCCATGGTACTCATATCTGATATTATAAACAAGTTTAAGCTAAAATATATCTGTACATAGGTACCTATAATCACAAAAAGTGCTTTAGGTACCTCAGTTCCTACGGTCGTTTTAAATTTTAATTTATTTGTAGTTAGGCACCTAGTACATTTCTCGACTGACTTCAAAACGTCTCTCGACGGCGTTATTCCTTTGCATTACACCGCCACTATTACCATCTCTTTCCTACTTACTCGCGACAATTTGCATGTCGAACTCTTCACGCGGTGAAGAGGCGGAACGGGGGGGTTAAATTTTTCGCATTTTTCATATTTGACCATGATTTTTGACCAAAAATCACCTAAAATGTGCTCACGTGATTTATGAACATTTTTTGAGTAATAACGGACTGTGAACAATACATATTGTGTTATCTTTCGGGATCACTAGGCAGGTACCTACTTTATGTGAATTAATTAACGTTGACTTTAAGTGAAAATTACTCATCACTGATCAATATTTTTAGAAAAATTATAATAACATTTTTTGTTCGGATTGCAGTTTTGGTACAAGATTAGCAAAAAAATTAAGTTAATATGGTGCCTTATTATAATAATCAACATGTTTTGTCTGTGATTGGCCATAAGGGCCCTTTTCCCAAATGTATGGGAGTGAAATTGTGATTTTTACGTAACTTTAATCGTCTATAAACGAAAAAGTGTGACCTGTAGAACAATATTAATGCTTTTGTGATACTCTTGTGGACTGATTAAAATTAATTTAGAACATACTATACCAAATTTGTTATTGTTCTAGGAAAGATTTAAGTGATAGTAATTATCACATTTAATTAAAGTAAAGATATTTCGTTGACTATGTGACTTTTATTTCTATCCTAAAATGTAAGGTCGAATATGTTCTACTATATACAATGGTTCAAATTACAATATTTTAAAGGAAAATCCGAAAAAAATATTTTTTAATTATTCCGTTCATATGAGCGTGTTGCTCTTTTCAAAGGGGGTTTTTTCATGATTTGAACGTCACATTAAAAAATCCATAATTGAGTTCCAAGGAAGAACCCCTTAAGATACGAAATCAATCATAACCCATGTAACTTCCAATGGGAACACACTTAAAACTAGGTTCAAACTTCATTTGACGATTTCTCAAAAGGGCATTTTTAGCATGACTGTGTCAATTTAATGTTTTTTTTATTTTTTAAGTATGAGACTTGGACACGTGTTTTTTTTGTATTAGATAGCTTATTTAATGTAGATTTAGGATCTGTGCTTAACTTAATACCTGCCATAAGGGACTTTTAGCCATGGACGTTCACAAATCGTTTCCTAAAATGCGTTTATCATAGCGTAACGGGCTAAAACGGTTTTAGGAAAAAATATAATTTTCTCTTAAAATAGACTCAATCCAGAAAACTTCATATGACATTTTTAACTTCAAATTTGGTCAGAATTCCGCTGTTGATTTTTTCCCCTTTCATGGGCACCGTGTATATGTGACTATCGAAAAATGGTGAGTCTTGCTCTCATATTAATGGGCATTTTTGCACACTTTAGCGCGGCAGCCCTTTAACACCCAGAACCCAATGTTACATTGGACTTATAGACTTGTTTTTAAAATAACATACAAAATTTAAAAGATCATGCATGTTAAATTACTTTGAATCGTATAATTATTTACGTCAAACATTTCAATAAGACAAACCTTTATCCTTTTACATTTCATGAATTTTATTTTATTTTATTTCATTCACATATATTTATTTTATTGATCATCTGTTCTCGTACACTTTTCATGGCATGACATTGACTTCTATACATTCACAGTAATAATAATAATTTCATAATTTTCTTTCATCCATTATAATATTTATAATTCTAATATATTGACATTAAAATTGTATCCACTGACATGTAATGAAAATCTATTGTGCGCCATATACCTACTGGCTGATTGTGAAGAACTACATATCTACTGTACACCATTTATTTCTACTCACTTTCGTACAATAAATTATTTGAATTTCAAAATTCGTAACAAGTGTCGGTACTCACTACTCAAGTCCATGATAACATATTCTAAATGATGTATCTATATCCGTATGAATCCATAGTCTCTGAAGATATTCAATTATTTATATCTTTGGTTGCCGTAATTCAGTCAAACCTCTCACGCGATTGCGACTGACACGAATGAAGTTAGTTAATTGGACAAACTTGCAACTGTCGGCGAACTTTGTGAATGGACTCTTCAAAGTCGGTGTCGCTCAATGTAATCGCTTCCCGTCCTTGTCAGTTTAGTGTCATTGATGTAAGGAGTAAAAGTGACAGTTAAGACGACTGTGGTTGTCATCTGTCAGTCGATGTTATCCTTAAGGTATTCGTACATTATAACAACTCAATGGCGACTTGTTTCTATACCAGTTGAAATTTAAGCCCTATGTCATAATCATTATGTACTAGGGTTCATTTAAAAAAAACCGGCCAAGAGCATGTCGGGCCATGCTCAGTGTAGGGTTCCGTAGTTATTCAGAAACGGCTGGGCCGATTATGCTCAAAATAGTTTTATTTTAAAGTACCCTATAAGGCCATTCATGATTTTTTTCGTAATTTTTGGACCTACGGATCAAAAGTTAGAGGGGGGGACACAATTTTTTTTTTCTTCTGGATTGATTATCTCCGAAAATATCTAAACTTTCTTTTAAGACCCCTATTTTTTTAAGAGACCTATTCAATGATACCCCACACCATAGGATTACATCAAATAAAAAAAATCATCCCCACTTCACCAGTTGGGGAGGTAACCGATTTTTTTTTCTAAGATATATTGTACCATTTTGTTGACATGATTAATTTGTATACCTGTACCAAATTGCAGATTTCTAGTATTAACACATTCGTCACATTGACCACACGTTGTCCACGCGGCGACTATGCGTTTGCGACTGACGTGTGTCGCTGTCGACCAATCATTTGGAGCATTCAACGAAAACATGTTGTAAGCGATACTGTTTTCTCAATACTATTAAAAAATTAAATTAGTAAGCTGAGTTACGATATAATAATAACAAAATCAAGCTTGACAGTGTTTTGTAGCAGCATATTATATTAGGGTAGCTACCATAGCGACACGTAAGCGACAAAAAGTAGATGTTTTCTTGGAATGCTCCATTTGCTTTGCCCACTTGTTCACGTCGTCCATTGGTGACCATTGAAACGTCAACTAACATCTATTTGTGGACTTATAAAGTAAACAATTGATTGACGTTTAAACCTAGTTACACTTATTCTTCATACTACATTCCCTCAGACTAGATGGAAAGACTTAAGAGATCATAGTACTCACTTATTTTGTTTCTAAAATGTTTATAACTTGTAATGTACATGTACAGGTTGTAAAGTTGTATTTGAATCTATTTTCTTTCACGTTAGTTATAATTATACTGACCAGTTTTATGGAGGCATTAAATAATTAAAATGTTAATTTGATTTTATGTCAACATTGAATTAAACCGCGTATCGAAATTTTTGAAGTCTGTACAAAATTACGGCCCTACTGCGAAGTATGAAATCGGCAAATTTCGAGGATTTTCTTTGTCACTCTAATGACGCCTTTGTTCGTGTGACAGAGACATATCCTCGAAATTTACCAACTTCGGTGTTCGCGGTAGTAGGCTAAATTGAACTGGTGCTACGGTGCTACACGCGTAGCTACGTGCTACGATACGCTACATGAAAAGTTCCGTAGCAAGATACCTTGCATGCCTGTTAAAATTCTATTCGTATTGGACGTAATTATGCAGAAGGGAACCAACCCACATGCATTTTTCAACCAATTTTCCAATTAACACTTTAAATCACAAGAAACAAAGTCAATCTTTAAAATGTCAGATGCGTGTGGATTGGTTCCCTTTTGCATAATTACGTCCTATTGGAGGTATCATACTTTTAAATTTGTACAAGGACTTTTAATGATAACTGCTCGTGTCGATAAATTGCCTAGGATGAGGAATAGTATAAAGAAGTAGAATTGTGCGTTTACAACCTCACGGGTACTCTATATTTTGAATTTTCTCGTTTGTACTGTAATCTAGTACTGCTTTAATTTACTAATAGAAAAACTATAAGGTTAATCTTAAAAGTCACATGCTACTTAAAATAAATAAACAATAAACATTTATTCGGACTAATTCATAAGTATTCAAATACAAGTATATTACATTTAAAATAAAAATAAAATAAAATTATAAACAAAAGTCACATCGATACAAATTAATTCTTAGCTCTCAATAATTTATCTGATACTAATATTATAATTACAGCGTATATAATAAATCGAGTAAATAACTGATTAATGCACAGTCACTTTCTGAATTGAAATTCTATTGAAGTGTATATATGCGCAGTAAAGGGGTCAAAATATTTTCGTTGTTTTATTTTGTGTCCCTAAAAACGTGACGCAGTGGTGATTTTTGTATGAGATGATGTTTTCAATTTTTCATTTTCTAAAATAAATTATGCAAGATATGAAAGAGAAATAAAAGTGCACCAAATTTTTTTATATACCGAGTCGAAACAGCAACTAAAAGTGTGTCCGAGTGGTATGAAACACGACAAAAAATATTTTTGACCCTAAGATTTAGATCATTGATTTACCTTAAAAAATAATCAAATATTTTTTGTTTATGGTTATTCATCCAGTACAGTTTGTTTCGTCTCCCTCATAATTAGTACAGATCGTTAAATATTAACAACGCGAAGTAAATGAAGTTATAAATCTTGCCCTGGCGCCTAATAATACTTAATAATACTCACCAAAATTAATTGTGGAAGAAATTTACGTTCGATTTTGAAATTAGGGAAATACCTACTATTAAAACGTTTTTAGTAGGGCCCATAAATTAAATTAATATTCATTATATTAAAAGTCGTAAAACATGAACGTATTACGCTTATTAACGAGTTTAAAAGTTCAAATCGTAATCCGAAGTTGGGGGATATGAAAGCAATAATTTTGTATTGAGATTAATTTAATATCCAATTAGAAAACAAAAGGTAAACAGTAAAAATGTTTCATCATCAGCTCATTTCAATCCACTGCTGGACTTTAAGTCTCTCATATTACCTCTGTTTATGGACGTATTACGAAGTAATGTCTGTAATCGCCATGCTGGGCAAGCGGGTTGGCGATTGATGACTGATTGATTGATTACTTGTGTCTACTATGGTGAAATGTTTATGAAGAAATAATTTAAAAAAAAACAAAAAGTCAAGTGCAAAAATAAGTATAGAAAGAATCCTCTTAAGGTTCGATTGCGAAAAAAAATATACATAGTTAAGGCCTTTTATTACATTCTTATTACACAAAATTAAAGTGCACTGTGACACATTTTTTAGCATGTGCATATAAACATTATTTTTTTATTTATTTTGCCTTTGATTGCACCGAGTGTCCAGTAAATAGTTCACTTACTCACTTCTGATACAATCGCACAATCCAGCCACATCAACACTTAAAAAGTGATAATACACAACTCCTATTGACATTGCCTATAAGGTCACGAATAGCTAACGGGCGCGCGGGGTGGGCATTACAGAAAACCGAAGTCAAGCTCAGTATTAAGCCAGTCTCCGAACCGGCCGGTCGTCTGTCAGACGCTGCTTACGAAACCACGCGAAAAATATCGAATGTTCTTGTGATGACAGTGTTTTCTTTACGTAAATGTGATGTGATGAAACTTTTTCTTGGACTTCGTGAGGATGTTTGTGTTTGCAGTTCTCAGCTTACTTATACAAGGTAATCAACGTTTTGTCGAAAAACATTTTGGAGTTGTTGATTTTGTGTTTGTCGAGTTTGTTGTTTCGAAGTGGGCTTATCATTATTATTTTTGATTACCTAACCAATCATTTTAATATGACATGTTGTAGATCAATAGACATAATACATATCGGAATAAATAACCAACAATTTGTAATATAATAGACCACTCATGGACGCAGGCTTCTTTACCTATAAGACATGGTGGTCTAGGAATAAGAAGCGTTACTAATGTTTCGCTCCCCGCATATCTGGCCTCGACACATAGCTCTTTAGAATTATGCTCCAAAATATTAAAGACCTCAATTGACCAAGTCAGTATCCATTTAATGTACGAGGCCAGAAATGAGTGGTGCGAAGCCTGCCCAGGCACCGATCTGCCCAGAAACCCTAGTTCCCAGCGTCTTTGGGACGAGCCGCTTTGTAGGCTGGTACGGGATAACCTGTATCAAACGGCAACCAGCCTCCCAGAGCGCGCTCGCCTCCTCGCCGCTGTCGAATGGGAATCTGGGCAGTGGCTCCATGCTCTGCCGTCCATTTCAATTGGAACGCTTCTCGATAATGCCACATTCCGCCTGTCCGTAGCTCTCCGCCTGGGAGTGACCTGTGTTTCCCCACACCGCTGTCGCTGTGGTGACCCAGTTGACAAGCTGGGTCACCATGGTTTATCATGCGCAAAAAGTGCAGGACGTGCTCCTCGCCATGCCAGCCTTAACGATATCATCCGTCGGGCCTTAGCCAGTGCGGGAGCACCGGCTGTGTTAGAACCCACCGGCCTCGCCCGCACTGACGGTAAGAGACCCGACGGAATGACCCTCGTGCCATGGAAGATGGGACAGCCGCTGGTTTGGGACGCAACATGTGTTGATACCCTAGCACTGTCTCATCTCCGTGGCACTTCAGTAAAGGCTGGCACAGCTGCCAACTCAGCAGAGCTGCTCAAGCGGCGCAAATATGCAACCATAGGCAATGGTTTCATATTTGAGCCGTTTGCAGTGGAGACCTTAGGACCCTGGGGGGATAGCGCGCACAGGGTCTTCAAAGAGGTGAGGCAGAAGCTGTACGATTTGACGCGTGACCAGAAGGCTGGTTCATATCTAGCACAGCGGATCAGCATTGCCATTCAACGTGGCAATGCTGCCAGCCTTCTGGGCACGCTACCGATCGACAGTGATCTGGGGCAAATTTTTTATTTATAATTTAGTTGTATTTTCGTAAGTTTATTTTAAGATTTAGTTTATTGTTTCTGTATAAGTAATATTGTTTATAGTTTTCAAAATAAAATAATTTATAACTTGCACTTTAAAAAAAAAAAAAATATAATAGATTTGTATAAATTTGGCCCCAAGTTGGGCTCCAATGTTTAATTTATCTTCATTCCTGTATAAAATAGCAAAAAGGTACGTATCTCAATTTAAACCAACACAAACAAATTAAAGTAACTTTTTATTTATTTATTTAGACTTTATTGCACAAAAGAACAGCTTAATGTACAAAAGGCGAACTTAATGCTATGAGGTATTACTTTACCAGTGAACCTTAAGGCAAGGCAGAAAAGATTGTAGGCGGTGCATTTGGAAACACGTAGTAAACTATTAATACATACAATACTAATATGTATAGTATATGGTTTATGGTTTAAGACATTTATTATCTCATAAAGAATTTACAAAATTCACTTACATGAGGCACTTATTATTATAAAAACACTTAAGGCTACCGTGCAGTAAATATACACTTTATAAACAGTTACATATTTTTCTTTTAACCTAGTACAGTGGCTAGTGGGTAGAATTGAACATACCTACACATAAATATACGACTTGTTAGACAGATACCTAATCATTCTTGGAGCTGCCAGAAAATAAATCACGCACAGATTTTTTAAAAGCATACTACTTGTTCGGTGCTTTCGTAAATTTTTAACTGATTATTGTTTTATCCCATTATTCATAAACTTAGGAAGCCGCTAAGTATTGTTTATCCCTTTCGATCTTAACAATAATTCTAGAAGACCAAAAGGAACAAACAATACTTAGGGGTTTGTTAAGTTAAGAGATATTTATGAATAAGGGGGTAAATTTCTAACTAAAACATGTCACAACTTACTACAGATATAACCCGAAAAAGATTTTCATTTCGTATTCCGTGTCAATGCTTTCAACGGGTTTGCCGGTAACTATTACTGGGTCCATGCCAGCTACAGGGCTTATGCCAGCTACTGAGTTCATGCCAGCTACTGGGTTTATGCCAGTTGCTGTAGTCCCGGACGAATCTCAGCACGTAGCGCTAATTTGCTAGCTTTGTAAACACCTTTGCAGGTTTTAAAATGGGAGACACTTGTGGATTTAAGTCGGATATAAGGAACTTGGTTGTTGAAAGAATAGATTAAACTTTTATTCTAATATAAGGTTTATTTTCATATTTATTTTCAAAACTACAATTTATGAGCATAGATTAAATTTAACTTATCTATTTAACCGAACCTATATCTAAGGTTGGCCCTTCTGGCATTGTTCCGAGGATGCTGGCGGCATTTCCTCGCTGTATTGCAATACTGATGCGTTGCGCGAGGAAGTCGCCTGCTCTTTGGTCTTTAGTTACGTTAACCAGACGTATAGCGATCTCAGCAAACAATTTGCGTACGCTGGGGCCTCATAAAGTTGAATGGTTTTTCTCCGTATGGGGTTTTTCAGTATCGTTTTCCAATTAGGTAATAGGGAAGAATTTTTGTTAACCGTGAACAAAAAGCTATTTACATATTTAGATCTTTTAAATTAGCCGACACTCCATAGAAGATCAATATTTTTTTGGGAAATAAACAAAATATCCGCCTTTTTCCTAACTGGAACACGATACTGAACATGCTCTTAAACTGAGGACAACCATTAAAGTTTCACCTTGTATACATAAAAAAGAATTAAAGGCGTAAGTAACAAGAACATAAAATTGCATCATATCTGCTGTGTTTCGGTTTGGGGGTAAGATAGCCGGTGTAATTACTGGCATAGAGGCAATCCATCTAAGTCCTCAGGGTAGGCAGCGCATAGACGATTTCTTGATCACTACGTCCGTGGTCCTCAGTTCCCGCTTTCCATCAGGTGGGCTGAGAGCTCAGTTGTCTACCTTCGTCACATAAACAAAAATATATAGAAAAACTATGTGATAAAAGGGACATACTGCATTTGGAGTTATATTTATGAGACTTATTTAGATTAGCATCCTCATTGCTGAATTTTCTAGACTGTGTAGTTCTATTACTGATTAAAAGATTACATTTAAAAAAAAACAGTAGTGTTTCAAAAATCGCATCCTATAGGTCTTCGCACACTATATCAACTCCACGCCCACTCGACTCAAGTAATATGTTCAAGGTTTAATTTCAAAAAATGATATTAAAGTAGTGTACGACGAGTGGCCTACGCATCGTACACTAAAGGTCACACTCGTTTGTCACGCAACGACCACACGTTGTCCACGCAACGACTATGCGTTTGCAACTGACGTGTATCGAGCAACCATTTTCATTGCCCACTTGTTCACGCCGTATTGTCCACTAGTGACCATTGGGTGGATCAACTAGTTGACTACTCATCGTGAGTGTGAGTAGAGTTGCTGTCGCGTTGGCGTGGAGTTGTTATAGTGTGCGAAGACCTTAAATTAAACTCGTAACTATTCAACACACAATGACTGACTCAGTGCTTTATATAAAAAACAGTTATCTATTGTGCCTAATAATAGACCTGTAAAGCAAATAGGTTTTTAATCGTTAACGTCTGATATTTATAGTCCAGCGAGGGCATTATTTGTGTATTTATTTATCACAAATATTTGTTCCTTGTTCGTGGCTGTCTATGTATTTAAGCATCTATATGTATCTATCTATTAAATAATATATCGTCGCCTGGTGATGTGCGTACCAACGCACATCACAAGCCTTAATTGAGCTTACCGTGGGACTAGGTCGATTTGTGTAAGATGTCCCAAGATATTTATATTTATTTATTACCTTTTAACTAGCGTCACACCTACGTCCCACAAAACCTAAATACATAAAGCGGTTTTAAAATTCTCTTTCAAACCGTCGACTTTATTTTCTGCAGATTCAACTAAAGCTTAATATAAAGACCGTCCCCCGAGACGGTAGAATTATTTCCGCTTAAAAATGTCGCGAATTTTCGCATTACCCATCAACGTCTATTTATGAGAGTTGGCGCTTGTTCAATTTTATAGCGTTTTCGGTAGAATTTTTCTGAATTCATGAAAGTTTATGAACGAACAACATTTGGTTATAAATGTCCGGTTTAACGATATTGTGGAAATTTAGAAGGCAGGGGTGTAAAATGAAAATATTTTTTATTTTTTTGATGGTGATATTGAAATTACCGTATGGACGCTGACTTCACAAAAGAGCTTTATCCATACTTTTTCAGTTTACCTACCACATAAATAAGACACATGAATATTACGACCCTCTTAGTGAATTTTTTACGGACATATTTTTGGCGAGAAGGCTAGAAAGCACGCTTTTTATATTTTTATAAAATTGACAAAGGTTTAAAGCTGAAAAACAATATATATGTACAGTCAAGTGCAAAAATAAGTATCAAAAGAATCCGCTCATAAATTTGTTACGACGTTCTTATTACACAGAATTAGAGTGCACTGGGACATATTTTTGAGCATTTTCGTGTACACCTTAATTTGTCTATGACTGTACGAGTAATTTGCCGTAAGATTACTTTGATAACTTTGTTTCTGATGTTGATGTTACTGAAACTATGGGACTAATAGTTTGGGAATAATATAACATACAATTTTCGGCTAGATATAGGTAAACTTGTTTAAATAGGTAACAATATTGTATCGTGATAGTGATAATTAAGGACCCATTTTTACAGAACGTAATGTTTCAACGTAATATAAATAAGAAATTCCATTAAAATCCTCTTCTGTTTGACAAGCCCTAAATGAGATACTTCTGAGACTATTTTTAGGCACGTAGTATAACAACAATCAATGTTTAAGAAAAAACTGTTACTATACTTGTATATTTTACTGTAAGAGTGGTGACAGCTGTTATAAGTTTATTATCTCCAACAAAATAAGAATGTCGCAATAATTTCAATCACGTAGCTACCGAGCACGAAGCAGCGACGAGAGTGGAATCCTACAATAATGCAATTTCTCATTGTATCCTTACTGCTGTCGATATAAAATAAATCTTACCTCGTATTTATGTTTGCAATCGCAATTCACTGAACCACGTCCAAGTAATGTGTTATAAATATAAATAGGTAACATAAAATTGCTATAAAAGCATTGTAAAGATTGCTATAGGTTTGTGGAACAACTCAAATTGTTTTTGATAAATATTTTTGTTTATTATTTGAGAAATAGGGGTGCAAGGGTGTCTTCTAAGGGCTGTAAAATAACACACGTCCGTCCGTTAGAGTATTTTAATCGAGACAAAGAAATCTACGGCTACCCAATAATGCTATGACATTTATGTGAAAGTACCCAAATACATCACGAAGAATAAAGAAATAAAGAACGATATAAAATAAAAACAGACAATATAAGGACTTAGTTTAATACTTACACTACCTACATATAAATAAAAAATGGCCTAAATCGCCGTCAGTGGGCAAGGTACCCAGAAGGCTGGCCGCATTCCCCCGTTGTATAACGATACTTAAACGCTGTGCTAGATACTGGCCAGCCCTCTGGTCGCTTTTTGTTTTGAGTTGTAGTTTTTAAGGAGTAACACTGCTATGTATATACATTTAAATATTAGATGTCATGTACCAAAGAAAAAATACCGAAGTTTTCCAAAGCCGGAGGTGGAATTTGAACCCATGTCCTCAGCTTTCGCGGTTGATGCCTAAACCACTCGGCCCCTCCAGCTTAGCGATACCGGTCAAATTCCACAAATTACTTTTAGGTAATACGTATCATTAATGAGAAATACGAAGGAAAACGCAGGAATTGTTGCAGTAAAGTATAAAAATTTCAATATTTTTGAGCTATACAAATATTAGAATATTCGAATACCTCTTGTCTTATTATAAAAATGATTATTATAAATATTACAATGTTAGTAATTATTAAATAATATTAGAATGGATTCGAATATTCAAATTGCAATCCCTATTTATTATACAATACCTGAGCAACTGAGCACCCAAATTTCGCTCGTTAACTTAAAACTCTCGTCTTCTCAGAAAAACCAAACTATGTAGGTTTTTACTTAAAAACACGGTGGTTTTATTAAAATCTCTGGAGCCTTTTCTGAGTATACCTGTCCTGAGGAAATAAAAACAAAGACAAGAAATATAAGTACCTAATTAAGACAGACATAAAGACAAGCATGGTCGTGTGGTGACTATAGTAAAAATACATTTGTCACCACCCCAACTCTTCCCGTGGGTGTCGTAGGAGTCGACTAGGGGAATAAAGTGTCACTGACCATTATTTAATAGAAGATTGATGATGGGTATCAGCGTCATCATAGTGGACACATTACTGCGATTGCCAGTCCGCTTGCCCGTGCGATTATGGGCATTTACCTCCTAATGATACGCATAGTTAATAGGAGAGGCCAATGTTCAGCACTGGACTGGGTAGGCTGATGATGACGTAAAGACAAGGCAGAATGTCGAACAGATTGGAAACTACCCCACAGACAACAATGTATTGAAGTGAATTCAACAAGACAAACGTAAATGTAGTTGAAGCAAAATCAACAATATTAAGGGTCAATGAAAATTGGAGTGAACATTTATATCAAGAAAATTCTTCCACAAATTTGCCCTGAAACCGTAATGAAATATTTAATATGCAGCATCTAACAATATGTTTATATTTTGGAACGTATGTCCGAGACAAAAGGATTAAAATTGTTTACATATTTTTGCCGCCGTACCTGGAACGGAAGCCGTCCAGTGAAATCCCGTTTCCAATATTTTAATCCTGTTGTTCTCTCGCGTGAAATGAATGTAGAAATCTCCATGCATCTGGGACCGTGGTTGCACAAACAAGGATGTTTATACGGTCGTGGCTTTGGCTACAGTCGTTTGGATACAGCCGCTATCAGATATATCGAAGCAGCCACTGTGCTCAAAATTAGTAAATAAAATAAATAAATATTTTTGGACATCTTTACACAAATTGACCTAGTCCCACGGTAAGCTCAATTAAGGCTTGTGATGTGGGTACGAGGCGACGATATATATAATAGATAGATACAATAGATACTTAAATACATAGACAGCCATGACCAAGGAGCAAATATTTGTGATAAATAAATACACAAGTAATGTCCTCGCCGGGATTCGAACCCGGAATCTCCAGCTTCGTAGGCAGGGTCACTACCAACTAGGCTACGGAGGCTGACATAAAATATCTGAACATGGACTCTTACGTTATAACAAAAGACTGCTTAGGTATTTTTGAGCACTCTGGTCAGTGCGATATATCTGATGGCGTCTTTATAAATATTATTAATACGTTGTAAAATTATAATTTTCAGTGAAGTGTTTTGTTACTAACTTCGGCAAAAAAAATAAACAAACTCAATCTGATTTAAAAGCCATGTTGTTGTTGTTGTTGTTGTTGTTGTTGTTGTTGTGGTCGTTGTTGTTGTTGTTGTATTCTGGCCATTTTTCCGCAATTCGACATCAAACGTGCCTATTTTGCGTGGTCCCAACGCTGGCCTAGTACTTGATGGGGACTTCACATACACCCTTGAATTTCTTCGCAGGTGCATACAGGTTTCCTCACGATGTTTTCCTTCACCGCAAAGCACTTGTGAATATAAAATGATATTTCGTACATAAGTTTTGGTTTTGGTACGAGCCGGGGATCGAATCCACGACCGCTGCGTAGCAGCCGTGCGTTTTACCGCTAGGTCACAGTCAAGCGCTTCTTTATAAGCCATGCATAAAATATAAGAAATCCGTGCAGAGGATTTTTTTTGCTATCTGTTCATTTTGACTACACACACATTTTGAAGCCATTGGATGTTGTGACTGTTGTCTTTTTTTTTAATATGATTGTTATGCACCCTGTATTGAAGTTTCAGTCATTAACCCTTCGCTAACATAGCGATCTTTTATAAGACCCTCAATTGCATTATTACCCTACTCTTCAGGTATACTTTTACGTAATGAAATTGGAAAATCGCTGCAAAAAGGCTTTACCAGGGAAGGCTATTAACGTAATGCAAAATGTATGTAGGGACTTAGTGAGAATTATTCGATTCTTTTTATACATTTTCTAAAGCCGTGACACAAAGGAAATGGGAATATACCTCTGCTAATTATTCGTAATTGGCGGTTAAAATAAAATGGGGAAGAGCGGCGCTTAAAGTGCAGATTTTTATGAAATGTAAAATTGAGATATTGCTTATGTGAGTTGAGAGCATCCTAGGAAGATACCCCACAAGACGGACCGATGACCTGCTGTTAATCCTTAAATGCATGCTGGTGTACGATGTATCGTACATAACCAAAACGTAGTTGGTGTTTGAAAACTAGATATGTATATTATGTTCTTAAGGTTAATTTTGCAATGAAATTTAATGAACTTTCAAACTTATTACTGATTCTTTGGCGTAACTGTATTTAATAAAATTACATGTGTTTATAAGCAAGATGGCGGGTTTTCATTGCGTGCGTTTAGCGGTTTTTAACAAAGTAAGAAATTATTTTTTATTGGATTTTTGTAATTCATACCATAATGATTTTACAATTATTGAATTTAATATACTTTTCAATCCAAAAGTAAATAATATTTGCATGTTTTATCATGCACGATTTTGCAAAAAATGTATAATGTGTGATGTATCGAAATTTGATTAGTAGTACAAATTCCACCCAAAATTTGTTAACAGATTTTTTTTTCTTTTTTTCTCTTGCTTGCGACGCCATTAGGTCTGCATATTTTGTTTTTGGAACGAAAATAAAAAGTCATGCGTTTAAGGGTTAAAGATAGCTGGGCTGGAATCCATTGGATGACGGTTGCGCACGATCGATCCTTGTGGCATGCTCTGGGGGAGGCCTATGTCCGACAGTGAATACCTATAGGGTGTTAATGATGGTGAACCTTTATTAATTATGTAGCTTCCACTCTACTAATGAACGATTACTTTGCTTCTGACATAGTAAATATTTACTGTTATGTCCATCGCTGAATAGTTTCAACATTCAAACCATAGGTACCTATACAAGGTGGCCAAAAAATAAGTGCCTTCCTGTTTTCTATGAAATTTTGGGACTCAGAATAGGTCCCATAGGGTTTTTTGGAAGTTTTAGCAGGGTTTAATATTTTTTATAGATAAATGATATAGCACTAGGTACTACTTTATAGGTACCACTGGTTATGATTTTTCTCTTTCTTGATAATGTCAGACGATTCGAAAATGTTTATTAATAAGCTTACTTGAACAAAGAATAGTTTGACTTTGAACCATGAACTAATTAAAAAAATAGTTTTGGGCGTCTATTCTGCGTCTCGAAACCGGGCAAATTGGCAACGGGAAAGCACTTTTTTTTACCACACTGTATGAATGTAGAAATGTATATTTATGGGACACCCCACAAGTAATCATGCCGTCACATGATTCATCTTTCAATTAATAATTTGTGCCAATCAGGTGCAACCCTTAAAAATTGCTACAAAAATACTCTGAATTCAAATTTTTTTTTTTTATGTTTACGGGGCAGGTAAAATTTGTTTTAGTAAATTGATATTTCGCTAATTTATTCAGCCAATCCAAAAACATACAAGTTTATCGCCAAATAACTCCGTAAACTACAAAACAGGAAATCATAACAAAAAATAACCTTTTATCAGACATTTTCGGTCCATTTAAAGCTGTGTCTCAAGACAGGTCTTTTTACACGCGTCTAGTGTTTTTGATAGGATTTAGCAATGTAGCTTTGTCGTCAACTTAGCGAGAACTTAGCAAATTAAGCTAAAGTTCCATTTAAAACAAGTTTCGCCCCTGTATTAGGTTCTTGTCTTAAATAATTGTCGTATAGTCCAGTTTGTGGACTCGGGGGAAATAAACGTGGCAGAGAAGATTAAATTTGCACGATGCTCCGTCACGAGGAATTTGTTTTTCATTATGAATGTCGGTTTTAGAATTAACATTTTGATTAATTTTAATGTTAATACTGTTTTAATATGAGACACACTTGCCAGGCAATCTTATTAGTTTAATTTATGAAAAACTTTGTTGGTGTACAAAAAAATTAAATTCTAATGAAAATAATAAAGAGTATTCTAAAAATTTTATTTATCGTACAAAATGAATTCAAAACGTGACGAGTAACATGCAAAATCGATCCTTAACAACACTCGACCAATTTGTATTATATGCTATCAAATAATATACTCAAATAATACAGTAATCAAATAATATACTCGTATATCAAAAACACAATTAGTACCGTAAAACGGTCCTACTTTGCTCCTTGGGTGGTAACAATGCTCCAAGCAAAAAAAAAGTTATGTTCCGTTCCAGACGAAAATACTTGTTATCTGGGTAAATTTTAATGTTTTTGTCGGATAATACGAGATTTCACCTAGCAACTTCGGTTTAATTAACTGGCAAAAGTTTAAACCTCTTGTCAGTAGCTGCCAAAACTGCAACAAGCGTGGATGCAACCGATTTTGTTAATCTTAAAAATCTGTTCTCATATCAAACATCTCTGGATGAAATTTGGTAAGTGTTTTATTGTTTCATCTAACATATCATTGCCTATCTGGAAACTTAGTATTTAAGTGATTGCTTCGATAGTTTCCAAATTATTATTTGTTTTCACGGACGGTCTTACTATGCACATGGTTTTGGGGATATTTTGCTCCAGGAGCAATGTATACCTTTTAAAGAATTATTTGAGTTAATAATTCTTCTGTTATTGTTTTTATCATGCCCAGAAAGTACGTCAGAAGACTTGACGCACGGCATTGTAAAGCCTACACTGAAGACGCGTTAGAAGAATGTCTGCGAGCTATAGAGTCGAAAAAGCTGCAGAATTTAATATTCCAAGAAGGACACTTCACCCATATTTACTAAAGAAGAAGAATTACATTTCTGCGACTGCATTGAAAGAATGAGCCAGTACGGATTTCCACTGTCGGAGTTAGACCATTGTTAAAGTGTATATTTTAAAGAATGATTTTTTTTTATAAATGGGTTGACTACCTACCAGATCTCTTTAGATTTAATTGTTGCAATTAAAGTAATAGCTTGCGATATGTTTATAATATAAACGTTGATTTATACGAAACTTTATGGGTAATTATAAGAATGATTCAAATTTAAGACTGATGCTAATAGAGCTACAAGATATTTGAATTATTTTAATAAAAAAAACTGTTAATTAGAGCAAAATTTGTGTTTTTCTGCTACCCCAACTATCATTCTATAGAGTGTTGAGGAATATAGCACGCTATTTAATGCTCCACGCCAGGAATAGCTCCGAATTTAAAGCAATCTTGCCTTGGAGCAAAGTTTCCTGTCTCATACAGATTACTTTGCTCCAAAAACAAAGTTTAAAAAAATCTAATGTATCAACTAACCTGGGACAAATTTCACCGCAAAGTGTAGGAAAATAGTACATATTTCCCATAAAACCATTGAAAGTACCAGAACTCCATATTTATAAAAGATCAGATGCGATTCGTAAAAGTGGAGCCAATTTTGGAGCAAAGTAGGACCGTTTTACGGTAAATGATTCCTTACAATTCGATGTGTACCGTATTTTGACATTGTTCCAAGTGGCATAATAATTGTGGTTTTAATAAGAGGGCTATGAAATGAACTCCCTGCCAAGGCCTTTCCAAGGGACCACAACTATGTGGTTGTTCAAAAATAGTTCACAAGCTTGTGAGTTCCTTGGTGTTGCAGTGTCCAAAGGCTGGCAGTGCTGGCAGACCGTATATTTGTTTTTGGTCGCTGTGGCGTGAATAAATTTTCTCTACTAGATGGCATATGGCAGATCTGGACTTGCTCATTAAAATAAGGAGGAGATTCGATTTTGATAATAAAAAAATATGCGCTGAAATTTCCGTACAAAAATTATGTTTCCGTTACGCGACGCTTGCAGTATGTTCATGAACTTACTGCAAGCAATGAATACAGAAGACGTGATGTAATGGAAAATTGTTTAAGGACATTATTTTTTTATTATGCCTCCACTACACGTCTGCGGATGAGTCGCTTGAGGTCTTTTAAATAAAACTAAATAAAATCTAAAATCCTTATCTGATATCTTTTGTTCCAGAATCCCTCCCCCTCCGAATGGTGCGAGTCTCAGTCCCCTCCTACCTGGTCCGCGGGCAGCCGGCGCAGCTGACCTGCGACTACGATCTGGGCGACGATGCGCTGTACTCCGTCAAGTGGTACCGCGACAACGAGGAGTTCTACCGGTACATGCCCAAGTTCGACCCGCCGAAGCACGCCTATAAGATTGAGGGGATCAAAGTTGATGTGAGTATCGGCATATGCTATTCTATAATCATTATACCTAGATATTTTTCTTGCAGGAACGAGAGATTGACAAACTTAAACATCGATATAAATGTTATCGATGAATACACCCTATTCTTATAAAGGTTCACTATTGGGATGCTAACGAATGTAATAATTTAGTTTCGCATAATATCTTCTAGCCGAAATATTGACAAGGCGAATCATATTTATGCATATTTTTTACGCATAATATTTAAAAGCATACACATTAAAGGCATACCCGTCATAATAACTAATATCACACAGTATAAATACAAAATTGCATAATAATTATTATGTATCATTTCACAATGCATACAAATAGTTAATCCTAAAATTAGACTATCAACTGGCATGATTGACATGCTATTACAGTTAGCTGCCTTTCGTTTACGATTGACGATTAAGCGTTAGCGATTGGCAACTTGTCTAAGCAACCAGGCGTTCTACTGTATACGGAGAATGACGGTAGATTCACATTTAGTTTTATGAATAAAAGTGACGGTGAGTAATAAAAAATGTAAGCGATTAAGGAAAAAAAATATATGGGAACAATAGCGAAGTAGACGGGGAGACCCCCTATTCTGCGTAGTTTAGGCGCTTCGCGCCTGGACAACACACTAACCTAACCTAACCTAATTTATCCTATACTTTGATATTATATAGTAACGCATTTTAATATTTTAGATTCAAGAGACCCGCAACAGAATAAAAGAACATTCTAAAATATGTAAAATACTCAATATGTAAAATGCATGTCAATTTATTTAAAATAGATGTTAAACAAGGAAACAGTGTTTTATTCAAATAGGGAATGGGATAAATAGGGATTCCGAAATATATATGGCTAGTAACCATTAGTCCAAACAGTAATATGCGTAGTATACATTAGGCAAATATAAATTAGTCCAAGTTAAATTATTACAAAACTTCAATATGCGAACAAAGTAGTATGCCGAAATAATTACTATGCGACAGTACATTTATGCTAATACAAATTATGCGAAGAAAAGTATGCCAAAATAGAATAGCCTGAAAAAGATTATGCGACCAGAAGGTATACCTCTTATAATCATGCTAACTTCATAATTGTAGGTAACCAAGAAATCCAGAACTCTTCTAGGCTTTGTTTTGAATATCGAATACTTGATATTAATTATTTCCTATGGCGTTAGAGTATATTTTAATGGTCTTTTTTGATGGGTATTAAATACAACATAATAAGAAAAATAATGTATCGTTTTGAGTCTGATTTGCATTCTTGTAATTTTTTGTAGTTACAGCACATTATTTATTTATTAAATTTATTCATCGACTTTAAGATTCATCGATAACAGTTATGTCGATACAAAGTTTTGTCAATCTCTCGTACATGCTATAAAAATATCGAGGTATAATAATCATACAAATCATAAGTTCAAAATATATTATACTCCATGTTCGCGTTCTATCTGAAGCCGCCACACCACGTCAACCGGGCGTTTTCCAAAAAAAGTGAACACGATATCGAGGAGTTCTACTGGTACATGCCTAAGTTCGACCCGAAGCACGCCTACGGGGGATCAAAGTTGATGTGAGTATCGGCGTATGCTATTCTATAATCATACAAATCATAAGTTCCTAATACACTATGTCCACGTGCTATCTCAAGTCGCCACGCCATTTCGCAACCAGGCGTTTTCCAAAAAAAAAACAATAAAAATAAATAAATAAACTACTTGGGACATCTTACATGAATCGACCTAGTCCCGCGATAAGCTCAAATAAGGCTTGTGTTGTGGGTACCAGGCGACGATATATATAATAGATAGACACATATAGATAGGTACTTAAATACATAGACAGCCATGACCAAGGAACAAATATTTGTGATAAATAAATGCACAAATAATGCCCTCGCCGGGATTCGAACCCGGAACCTCAAGCTTCGTAGGCAGGGTCACTACCAACTGGGCTACGGAGGCTGACAAAAAAAAGAGAAGTTCTACCGGCCGAAGCACGCCTACGGGGGATCAAAGTTGATGTGAGTATCGGGTGCCATTTCATAATCATAATCATCAGTCCTGGATATAATACTCCAAAACTGGAAACATACAGCCAAGCTTTGGAGTTCACCAAGGAAAACCACAGCCATTGCGACACTAGTTACAATTGATTATACGAAGTGTCCTCTTCCAGTTAGAATGGGTGAGATATCTCTATTTCAAAGAGCATAATGATGGTGTCAGTAGGATTGATGGGCTGATGGATTTTAAGTTACGGATGTGTTCTAGGAACTTTAAAAATATATCATGCATTTTATCCTAACATTTTTTTATTAACTACAAATATAACTAAACTTACCTATACGTGTAAATAAATAGTCACTACGCGCAACATACGTTTCGGAGCCTATACCCCTTATTCATAAACGTCTGCTAACTTAACAAGCCGTTAATAATTGTTTGTCTCTTTCGGTCTGAATAATGTGTCCATAAGAACAAAAGGGTCAAACAATACTTAGCGGCTTGTTAAGTTAGCAGACGTTTATGAATAAGGGGGTAAGTCTCCATTATCAAGCACTGAGCCCGTGCTGACGCGTCACGCGCACGGCACTAAAGTAGAGGCATCGTAAGAAGTCGTTTTTGACAGCTCACAATAGTGTTGTGAAACGCTCGATTTTATCGTCGTAAAATTTTCAGTCAAGTGCGAAAGGGCGTTAGATCTGGTAGGTACTTGACATTAAAAGTGTTAGGTAATCCGAATATCCGAATTAAAAAAGTGTTTGGTAATCTTACTTAGAATCATTAGCAGGCATCGAAATTTTGGTGCCGGAGACGTCATAATGACGTAAAGTCGCATTTAGGTAGGATTTTTTATAGGACGGATAGGACGTGACCTCTATAAGCAAAATTCATAGCATCCACAACCTCTGTTAGCGAGAGCCTCCGTAAGTGGGATTACGTTTTACTTGAACTTGATTCATTCAGGGCCAAAAACTCAGCGTATGGGTCATGATTCAACGCTTCCACATGGCCCGTGCGCCGCATGCGAGTCATCAGTACATTCTAAATAAAATAAAAACTAAACATATATTGACACAATTATGTTTGTGTGATTGAATCTAACAACCACTTTCACAAATTACGTTTAGTCATAAAATGATGAGTACGATTTTTTAAATGAAAATGGGGTCTTGAATATTCAAGTTTGATTTACTGTAAGTATAATATAGTAAAAATAACAAAATTAGTAGATGCATACGTTTTGTAAGTACACAGACATATTCACATTTCAAAAATATTAAAAATATATTTTTATAGAAAGTTATGAGTATGGCTCAGGGTATGGGTCACCGTGGCCCGGCGCTGTCTGTAAAAACTACGAGTGTTTACGTGATAGACTCAAATAAGCTTTATTGGCCGGTCTTAAAGCTTGTTTCACGTTGAAGTCGTTTGGTATTGTAACATTTTTCAACCGATGACCTTATGGATGGTGGCAAGCAATATTTGTATTGGCCAAACTTTGTACGATTATATCTCATTTTCTTTGTACGATTATATCTCTTTTCATTACAACTGACGATATGTGAGTACCTACTATTATAGCAATTATTCGTACCTCCATAAAAAAAGGTTTACTTATTTATTTCGATTGACGTATCGGTAAATTGCAGCAACAGTAGTAACATCACTATTCCGTACAGGCAACAATGAAGTTTGACATTTGCTCCATTATACTATCTGTGAACATTTACAGAACTTCATGTGCAAACAAACGTCAAAAACGACTTCTTACGATGCCTCTACTTTAGATGTGCCTGTGTGAATATCTGAGCGTGTCAACCGCCTAATTTTGGTGGCATCATTTTTGCCAAAGTTTAGATTTAGATTTATTCATTTGCACAACATTTGATTGCTGTATAAATTACATTGTAGTCAATCCATAAGAATCCACATTGTGCTCGTCAATACAAATTACATAAAATGATAAAGTACAAGTAACAAATAAAGCGGCAAATACATTATAATTATTCACCTAAAGCGGATTGTCAGAACTGATATGACTTAAATGAAAAATTTAAAAATAAAATTATAAAAATTAACCTTATAAAGCAATGTCAAAAGTAATAAGGATTACAGTTTAAAATAAATTAATATTAATTAATAATATCAAAAATAAAATGATTATAACGTAATAATATCAAAAAAATCACTTGCAGAATATCATGGGTTTTCCATTAAAAAGTTCCTCAATTGACGTTTGAATATCTCGTCTGATGTTTCGGTTTGTATTCTGTCAGGGAGCTTTTCATAGTATGTCGTGTGTATGTTTATATTCGTTACAATGTGCTAATTTATAATTTGAACGGTACCTTAAAGTGCATTGGGATTGGGACCAAACGAGCATTCGCTGTTCTAACCCCCTACTCTACGAAAGTCGATCTTTACACGAAACGTCATTCGTTGATTTCGTAGAGTGGGGGATAGAATAGCGAATGCTCGTTTGGTCTCAATGCACCTTTATACAAATGACGAAGTATAACATTGAGACGTTTAGAAACTTCGGCAAAAATGATGTCACCAAAATTAGGCGGTTGAAACGCTCAGATATTCACACGCCTATGTATTTTCTATTTTTTTTAGGTAATTGTTTTTCGAGTTATTCTGCATGTGTTATTGCTACAGCTTGCTTACCCGATCATGTCGGAAACCATCGTTCGCTTGCTACAGTAGTCTCTATACCTTCAAGGATATACATAACAAAAAAAAAACAATGATTTGTTCATACCAGTTACGTGACTTTACTCAGCAAAATTGCACTGGGACAACTATTTATACCGGTACATGCCCTAGTTCTAAGCACTTTACAACAGAAGGCGATAAAGGACGTTTTTTATAGGGTCACGTTGTAAATAACTTGTACGATGCTGTAACAAGCAGACACATTACAGTGTCGAGTGTTTATTGTACTGAGACAAAGGGTAGATGCATTTTGATAAAATGTCTTTCGACTTGCTACGAAGACAGATGAAAAGATCATTCTGCGCTATGACCCTGTAATGCTCTTCGGTTAATTCGTTACTTATTTCAGTTTTATTACACAAAAGGTGAACTATGCCAAGAGGTGATATTTAAAATAATTTTAAAATATTTAGAATTCGAAAGGAAGAGACCGATAGGTATTGTCAGGTTTTTATTACAAAACTATTTCGAATAACAAGTCACAGCGAATACCTGTCTAAATATTATACAATTTACATTATTTTGGTTTCATAATAAAACGAAAAAAAAGAGAATGCTGAGACAGTTTTCCAATTATTTACCAATAAAAAGACACGTTAATATTATTATTTATCTTTTTTAAGATAAAGAAACTTACTATTTCAATTGCCTATAAGTTTATAGTTTAATCCAATACATGTAACTGCAAGTAAACAAACGATGACTTGTACAATTTCTTCAAATCTATGATTTGTATGCTATGCACTGGCCGTGTGGTGACGGCAGTAAGAATACATTTGTCACCACCCCAACTCCTCCTGCGGGTGTCGTAAGAGTCGACTAAGGGATTGAAGTGTCACTGACCATAATTTGATAAAAAAAATGATGATGGGCAGCAGCGTCATCATACTGGACACATTACTGCGATCGCCAACCCGCTTGCCCAGCGTGGCGATTATGGGCATTTACCTCCTAATGTCTATACGCATAGTTAATAGGAGAGGCCTACGTCCAGCAATGGACTATTATAGGCTGATGATGTGCAAAAAGTGGTTAATTTTTTACAGGTTTAAACTACGGAGGGCTGTTTGTAAGTACTGAAAAACGATATACGTGCGAAAAGAAAATTAGATAGATAAAACAATTTTATTAACAAAAACAGTTTAAAATTACTATTTGGTGTCGATTTAAAACACTCTCTTCGAACGTGTTTTGATTTATCGCCGCTCCTTTCAATTTTTTTTTCATTCTTATATCGTAATAACTATTATTGTATTACATCAATAATAGCATTACGATTAGCAAAGTCGTTTATACCAAAAATATTTAAAAAGTAATGTGCCTTAACCCAGACAATGGTTTAAGGACAATTACAAGTCATCCCATTTGCTTGAGTATGTTGAATGAGATTACTTTTCTTAAAACATCTCCGTGCAGATTCATGTAGGCAATCTCGATTATTATTTCAATTTCTTTTACCAAATAGACGAATAAGTTTTATTTTGAGTCAGACTTCGTTCAGAAGTTCTTCTATCAAATGGTTTTTAAGCTTATTATTGATAAATAGCAAATTTAATTTGTTGATTTTGGTTTGATCTTGCTGGAACAATATTTAGGAGATACTATCATTTGACAAATATATCATAATAATTATGAAGGGTCCACGGAAAAAAAACATGTCCAAAGCTTAAAAAAATCAGGGCAAATTCACACCTTATTCTGTTAAAAGTAAGGTTCTTTTCCTTCTTTAATTTGAATTGACTAGACATGATCTTCCCGTGGACCCTTCATATGGTTTTTTCCTTAACTATATCATATTGGAATAAAATATTAATTTAAGTAAACATTTCGTGATACTGATAACCTTTTCATTTTTGATTTTGTAAAGCAAGCGTCACGGTTCTCAAAATCAATCAGTACCAGTTGATAAGTGTTTTCCAATAAAAGATCTAAAATTCAATAATTGCATATTATCGTACGTCTCATATTTTGAATCTTAAGTATGTTGGTCACGCATTTGCCGTTCATTGTGCTACTCTACTCGTCACTTTCAACCAGAGGACGGCTATAAAGACTAACGATAAAACTTGGGACCATCATAAACATACAGGATCACTGACAGATTATATTCTGCACGACTGTATTAATCGTTACATTGTATAAGGTCGTTATCGTTATCGGTATTATATAGGTATCGTTACGTTGTGTATGGATGATTTCGAGGAAAGTTTATTTTCCATAAAATGTGTATTACCTATTGATGTCAAAATCAAAGTCAAACCAAATTTTGCTACTAACATTTAATTTAAATTTCTGATCCGTGTCTTCTTACTTATCTCAATTTCATACTACCTATATATACCTGTTTTTATATATGTATGCTTATAATATTTAAAAATATGCAACGGATTAAGACGCGCTTTTTTAAATAGATAGAGTTGATAATAAATAACTTGACTTTCTACTCGTATACTGATCATGATATATATTTTAATAATCAAGAGCAGTAAGATTCTCGACTTCTTTTTAAATTCGGCTCGGTGAATGAGAGTATATTTACTTGCGTTTTACATTCGATTTTATTTTCAACATTATAAATGTTTTTCTGCAATATCCAGTATGAACTTTATGAACTGTCCGTTGGAGTAAATAAAACAATATTTAATAACAAATAATCTCATGTCTGACGACATGTTATTTTTTCATTAATTACTGAAGAGACTCGTATTCAATTAAGTAAATAAAAAGCTGGCCAAAAACGAGTCGGACTCGGGCTTAAAGGGCAAATAATTATAAGAATTACAGTTATATCAACCTATCTTAGAAACTATAAGAGACACTTTCCTTAAACCAAAAATCGCTGTAAGAGTTTAATAATATGAATAAACCTAATTTTTTAAAATGTCGCTTCATTTTGTCTTCTGTCATTTTTCGCAGTTCAAAATATAGGAGCCGGGGCACAATTCTTACAATTTTGAAAGCTGATATCTCAAAAACGGTTCAAAGAAAAATCTTCTATACCTAAACCTTTATCATTTTAAAAGGCCTTTTTAGTACACATGGTGTACTTTTTAGGCTCTAGTGCGAGATGTGGGTCATTTTACGTCAGGTCTAAAACTTCGGAGGTCCATCTGTACTAATAAACGTCATACGAGACACGTGCAAAAACGAAATTCGTAGCTCGTGTCGATTTAAAACACTCCCTATCGGTTGTGTTTTAAAACATCTCCACTCGTTTCGAATTTCATGTTTTTCGCACTTGTGTCGTAATGTACTATTCTATTGATACTCCACAAGCTTATAAAGGGCCCAAACAAATTTGTTTTTCTTAGTATCATAATTTTGTAGCTGTTCTTACAAAACATACCTAGCTTTATCAAATTTCATTGCTATTATACTTATTTTTTCCGAGTATATCGGCTGTGAGACAGACAGATTGATGAAAAGTTTTTATCTTGATGAGGTGTGCAATAAAGAATATTGTATCGTATTGTTTAATAATGTCCTTGTTTTTCCTGTAGGTAGCCAAGTCGGATGACCGCAGAGTGTTCCTGCATCAAGTGATGCTGAAGACCTCAGGGTTGTACCGATGCGAGGTGTCTGCAGAAGCTCCGAGCTTCTCCTCAGCAGCAGAAGAAGGGAAATTAGAAGTTATATGTAAGTGTGAATCTATTAAACGGTACAAATAATCATTAAAATATAATTAAAGGAGAATATGTAAGTTATATTATGTATTCGCTGAGCATTCCTGAAAAAAAAAATCATTTGGATTACGCACAGATGTCATATATGTATACCATAGATCAAGCAAACGTATCTACTTAGCGTGTCAAATGAACTCAGTGAAATCCACTGAGTTGTCCGTCCTTAATCGCAGCTTAAATAAATAATAAATAAATAAATATCTTGGGACATCTTACACAAATCGACCTAGTCCCACGGTAAGCTCAAATTAAGGCTTGTGATATGGGTACCAGGCGACGATATATATAATAGATAGATACATATAGATACTTAAATACATAGACAGCCATGACCAAGGAACAAACATTTGTGATAAATAAATACACAAAGAATGCCCTCGCCGGGATTCGAGCCCGGAACCTCCAGCTTCGTAGGCAGGGTCACTACCAACTAGGCTACGGAGGCTGACAAAGCAGCTTGCAGCTTTCGGGCGTCAAATTTTGTAAGTTGAAGTGAACAAAAACATTAATAATGCCTCCTTAAGTAATATTAATTGCAACAACACAAAAAATATGAATACTCCAGGGCCTGAGATATTTAAAATCATAGGCAAGTAACAACTTCAGTGCAAAATCTGACACGCTCGGTCGCCATACAAATGAATGAACTTGTTTCTTCTATCCAAATCTAATTCTGAGATTATAATAGATAGATATATATAGTTACTTAGGCACTGGTCTCACTGCGAGCTACTAAGCTATGAACTATCGGCTATAAACACGAACAAAAGATACGCACTCCCATGTAAATAAAAGAGACACGGCGATAGTCGCCCAGCTATCAGCTACCACCGCCGGGCGAGTATCGCCATATCTCTTTTTGTTACACGGGAGTGTGTATCTTTTGTTCGTGTTTATAGCCCATAGTTCATAGCTCGCGATAATATATTTTTCATCACACTTGCTGTCTAAGCGCGCCATTGCTTGCGCGCGTAGCGGGAATAATAGAAAAGTGGTATTCCCTAGGGAGTAATAGAAATGTCAGTGCGTAATTTAATAATATTATGTCTTAAAACTTATTTTTTTGTCGGCAAGTGTGATGAAAAACATTGTATGCATCACGGTAGGTAAGCGGAATACTAACTCGAGTCATAAAAGCCCTCCGCCTAACGGCGTCGGGCTTCTAACACTCTCGTTAGTAACTCCGTACTTACCTCCCTTGATGCACAATGTACTAATACGACTAATTTAAAAATAATGACGCGTCTGATATATTTCAGGGTACTAATGAAAATATGTTTTCTCTAGATTTACCACGGGAAGGCCCTAGAATAACAGGGAATGAGCAGGAGAATAGAAGAGGGGACTCATTATTTCTAAATTGCACTTCGGGGAGGTCGTACCCCGCAGCTGTGCTCAGTTGGGACATCGATGGAGACAAGGTAATTAGGTACTTGATATACTAATCCGATTGATAATATCGACTCTAACCAGATGCTCTGCTTGTCAGTAAGAAAACGAGGCAAATTAAAACAATTTAAGCCCGAATAGTTGGCTGCCTATAATAGCAGTTTTTTAACATAAAAATATACACTAACATAAATAAATAACAAGTACAATAACACAGTTTTCACGGTTTGGCTGTGTGATCTAAAATACATTTAAAATAAATGTCCAAAATTAATGTAACCAGGGTATACTGAAAATCTGAACATCAATGAATCTGAATATGAATGAAAATTGTTGAGATATTAATTAAATAGTCACACAATTTGAAGAAAGACTGACCTCAAAAAATGCATCCACAATCCAAAGCCTTAAAAAAAATCCTAATCACTCGCTACCATTGAAAAGTTTATTTTAATTTTATGCTCTCACGTATAACTAGAATTTTGATCCATAGGACCAAAAAAGTACTAATAATATTACATTACCGCTCGTGATCTGTGAACGATTTTACTTCTTGACTTTGGCCAAAGGTGATGTAAACTACTCGTGTATTATTATTTTTAAAGTAAAGAAAACGTGGCTGTTCATTCATTTGATGCAAAAAAAATAAAACTAAAGTTTCTCACATTGTTTTACATTTGGGCCCATCAATAATCAATGTACTCTTACTTCCGCATTCATAAATGTCAGACGTCTCCTTAAGGTGCGGTTAAACTAAAAGAGCATTCGTTGTTCTAACCTCCCACTCTACGAAATTCGATTGGTACAAAAAACGTGATTGGTTGATTTCTTAGAACGGGCGCTAGAACAGCGAATGCTCTTTTCGTTTAAACGCACCTTTACTTAGCAAGCCCCTAAGTATAGTAAGACCGAAAGGGCCAAACCACTAAGGGGGTTTATCTGTTGCCAAGGTAACAGACCCAGAGCTCCTAGTGGAGTACCCGCCAACGCTGCACGCGCACGGGCTTCTGTCGTCGGCGCTGGGGCTGCGCGTGCCGGCGCGGCGCAGCATGCAGGTGCGCTGCACGGCGCGCGTGGCGCCCGCGTGGCGCGAGGGCAGCGAGGCCGTGGTGGGGAGCCAGCTGGCCGACAGCAAGGAGGCGATGTTACTCGGTGAGTGCTGTCTGCATCATGGGTCTCTGGTAGTACTGCGGCGCAGCATGAAGGTGCGTGGCACGAGGATAGTGAGGCGGTTTGGGGAGCCAGCTGGCCGACAGCAAGGCGATGCTGCTCGGTGAGTGCTGTCTGCATCATGGGTCCCTGGTAGTACTGCGGCGCAGCATGAAGGTGCGTGGCGCGAGGGCAGCGAGGCCGTGGTGGGGAGCCAGCTGGCCGACAGCAAGGAGGCGATGCTGCTTGGTGAGTGATGTCTGCATGATAGGTCCCTGGTAGTACTGCGGCGCAGCATGAAGGTGCGTGGCGCGAGGACAGCGAGGCCGTGGTGGGGAGCCAGCTGGTGGACAGCAAGGCGGCGATGCTGCTCGGTGAGTGCTGTCTGCATCATGGGTCCCTGGTACTGCGGCGCAGCATGAAGGTGCGTGGCGCGAGGGCAGCGAGGCCGTGGTGGGGAGCCAGCTGGCCGACAGCAAAGCGATGCTGCTTGGTGAGTACTGTCTGCATCATGGGTCCCTGGTAGTGCGGCGCAGCATGAAGGTGCGTGGCGCGAGCAGCGAGGCCGTGGTGGGGAGCCAGCTGGCCGACAGCAAGGAGGCGATGCTGCTCGGTGAGTGCTGTCTAGATGATGAGTCCCTGGTAGTACTGCGGCGCAGCATGAAGGTGCGTGGCGCGAGGGCAGCGAGGCCGTGGTGGGGAGCCAGCTGGCCGACAGCAAAGCGATGCTGCTTGGTGAGTACTGTCTGCATCATGGGTCCCTGGTAGTGCGGCGCAGCATGAAGGTGCGTGGCGCGAGGATAGTGAGGCGGTTTGGGGAGCCAGCTGGCTGACAGCAAGGAGGCGATGCTGCTCGGTGAGTGCTGTCTGCATCATGGGTCCCTGGTAGTGCGGCGCAGCATGAAGTGGCGTGGCGCGAGGATAGTGAGGCGGTTTGGGGAGCCAGCTGGCCGACAGCAAGGCGATGTTACTCGGTGAGTGCTGTCTGCGTCATGGGTCCCTGGTAGTGCGGCGCAGCATGAAGGTGCGTGGCGCGAGCAGCGAGGCCGTGGTGGGGAGCCAGCTGGCCGACAGCAAGGAGGCGATGCTGCTCGGTGAGTGCTGTCTGCATCATGGGTCCCTGGTAGTGCGGCGCAGCATGAAGGTGCGTGGCGCGAGCAGCGAGGCCGTGGTGGGGAGCCAGCTGGCCGACAGCAAGGCGATGCTGCTTGGTGAGTGCTGTGTGCGTCATGGGTCCCTGGTAGTGCGGCGCAGCATGAAGGTGCGTGGCGCGAGGATAGTGAGGCGGTTTGGGGAGCCAGCTGGCCGACAGCAAGGAGGCGATGTTACTTGGTGAGTGCTGTGTGCATCATGGGTCCCTGGTACTGCGGCGCAGCATGAAGGTGCGTGGCGCGAGGATAGTGAGGCGATTTGGGGAGCCAGCTGGCCGACAGCAAGGCGATGCTGCTCGGTGAGTGCTGTCTGCATCATGGGTCCCTGGTAGTGCGGCGCAGCATGAAGGTGCGTGGCGCGAGCAGCGAGGCCGTGGTGGGGAGCCAGCTGGCCGACAGCAAGGAGGCGATGTTACTCGGTGAGTGATGTCTGCATCATGGGTCCCTGGTAGTACTGCGGCGCAGCATGAAGGTGCGAGGGCAGCGAGGCCGTGGTGGAGAGCCAGCTGGTCGACAGCAAGGAGATGCTGCTTGGTGAGTGCTGTCTGCATGAAGTCCCTGGTAGTACTGCGGCGCAGCATGAAGGTGCATGGCGCGAGGACAGAGGCCGTGATAGGGAGCCAGCTGGCGGACAGCAAGGCGATGCTGCTCGGTGAGTGCTGTCTGCGTCATGGGTCCCTGGTAGTACTGCGGCGCAGCAAGCAGGTGCGTGGCGCGAGGGCAGCGAGGCCGTGGTGGGGAGCCAGCTGGCCGACAGCAAGGAGGCGATGCTGCTCGGTAAGTGCTATCACGGAATAAAGTGTGAAATCTCTAGGCAATGCAGTACGATAAATAGCGTAAGAATAGTGCAACAAAGCGATGCAATTCGGTGAGTCCTGCCTAGGACATGATGAAGACTGAAGCAGTGATGCCGAGCGCGTGAGAGTAGCGAGGCCATAATGGGAAACCAACTGGCAGATAGCAAGAAAGCCATGCAGTGCTACTTGGTGAGATATTTAAGAAAAGAACGAAAGAGAAAAAATCCTCCGCGTGGGGCGAGCTGGTGAGAGCAAGGAGGCAATGCTATTTAGTGAGTCATTTCTAGAAGATCAAGGGGATCAATTCCTAACTGTCCCAGCATACGGCGTGAAGAGTGAAGGCTACGAGGGGATGGTAGGGAGCCAGTAAGCGGACAATAAGGAGGCGATTTTGCTCGGTAAGATATCTGGAAAAAGATAGGTCGTTCGGCGGCGCTGCAAAGCACGTGGTAAGAGGTGTGGAGCAAGGATTCCATGTTACTTGATAAGTGCGGGCTAGAGGATGATGGGATTCTGGTTGGTTGAGGAGCAGGGCATGAGGTAGCGAAGAGAGACACAGAGAGAAAATTACGTTTTGCTACTGAGCGTTAGCGATGCTGCCGTCCACTGTATAATTCTCTAACGGACAAGACTCAAAAAAATCCATTATTTAGTACGAAAAATTCTGTACAAGAAAAAAATACAAAAAGCAGAGCTATAGGGTGGTCATTTTTGAGACCGGTGGCCTATAAAGGCTTAAGGTAATATTTGCTTTAAAACTCTATTGAAAAATCCTGGAACCAGCAATCCAGCTGTTTGCTATGGATTGGCCACGCACTCTTTTCCCACCATTGGCATTTTCCATTGCTTGTCAAAACAATATTCAACTTTTGCAGAAAATGTTACGCGTGAAATGTCTCCAGCAATTTGAAATAAACGAAACCTAAGTAAGTTTCAAGTTTCAACATAGATTACATTAAAGTCTTAGCGCGTCGTTCGGCACTTTGTGAGAAAGTAATTTCGTGCAAGTAACGCGAGTGAAGGAAATTGAGCACAGCTGCGACAAGTTGCCTAAATTATATAGATGCCATTACAGCCTTAGGTGCAGATGAGATGATATATAGTTGGATTTAATAAGAACGAGGAAGCACTGTGATAAAATAACTACGGAATCTATCGGTTCTCTTGTCCAATCAGCACGCTTTAAAACATGACAGCCTCCGTGGCTCAGATTTTATCACAATATGATCTCTTTCTCGAGCATTATGGTTTTATAATTTTTCTACGTATTTAAGGTGGAAGTACTAGTACCCGACGCTGTACCAATACTCGTCATCATAGCTTGAGTTGCCATCGATAAGATAAAATCGCTGACACTTATTCGTACAAAAGAGTTGTTTAAGAAAATTGGCAACACCCTATAAAGTAAATACTATTTAACAAAACTTACAAAGTCCTCTCCCAAAACACATGACAATACTTTGTGTAGATTTATATATGAGCAAATTATCGTGATGCAAATAAATATTCTCTGTCAACATATTACGCACTGGTACCTTATGCATCTACACTAGGTCAAATAATACGGGTCATATTATAATTATAAGTCAAACAATGTCTATTAATTATAAGATTGCTGTGCCCTTGCAGGGTCCATATACATGTAAAATTTAATATGTGTGCAATAAATGCTTTGATTTGATTTGGTATAATTATTCATAGAAAATACTGTAACGCTGGACAAGCAAGTTGGCGATCGCATTCAGTGTGTACATTACGATAATGCCCATGATCAATCTTCAATAAAATGGCCAGTGACACTTTAATCCCTTAGTCAACGCTTACGACACCCACAGGAAGAGTTGGGGTGGTAAGAAATTTCTTACTGCCGTTACTATACGGCAACTATTCATACTACCGTTTCCACACGGCAATGGATTAATTTATTTACACACATATTATTGTTCCAGTGAAAAGTTCAAGCGGGGCATCATCGGCCAGTATAATCCTTTTAGCGCTATCGCTGCTCGTTGCGGGGCAAGAAGGGACGTGATGAATCTTCGGACTTCTAACGCATATGATTTAGGCGTAGCACTCTGCTGCTTCAGAGGCTGGGAGACTGACGAAAGAAATTGACCTCATAATATTCAGTTAACTACACAACTGGAACTCAAGGCAACTCGGAAACTATCTCAGTGACCAAAAAACCAAAATAAAAAAAAAATGTTAAATCGTTGTTAATACTACGCAAATAAGATTTGTCAAAGTAAGTTTCGGAATATCAGTTATAATGAATTTGTCACTTGATATAAATGTTACCCCCGTAAGCATGCACGTAGTAACTAGTGTTAAAATATTAATTAATACCAGAACGTAATTCAGTTGAATAAAGTAAACAATTGATTGACCCTTCAAAACTAGTTACTGCGTTTATGCTAAGGGGGCAGAATGATGGTGCAATAAATCTACAAAACGCTAACTTTTTTTTTATAACATAAGGAAGTATCAGAAGTAATTCTGCTGTACGGAACAGAGTTATATTTTCAAAATGACTGGCGTTTGTTTATTGTTCATGAAACAAAGAAAAGCACCATTCAATATAATGAAATGAAACCTATTGACGGTCTTTTGTATTCATTTCAAAGTTATTATTACTTGCAGTTGAGAATTTGATAACGTTTATTTCTCATTGCGATCTCCCAGTCTATGATGCCAGGAAGATTTTAAAGTACTTGCGGTCTATCAGAACTTGCTTTAGTTTTTGCTGCGAAGACATAGTAATAACGTTTCTACGAACTAATATTAAACCAGCCGCGAAGAGAACTGAAACAAGTTAATTAATTTTGCAACCTGAGAAATTGTTTCTTAATAACTTTTTGAAGAATATAAAACGTGAAAATTGTGTAAATAAAACGATGTTCTTTAATTAAAATTTGCTTTTATTTTACAACGACCTTTGTACATTTATTAATTAGACGCAACCTTTTTTTGGTATCAAACGAGAGATATTGTCATTTTGGTCTGTAAAAAAATCTCATGGGCTTAAAACATCTATAGATGATTCTTAGAGTGCATACGCCTACAGGTGCATTTAGATTAAACGAGTATTCGCTCATTCTATTCCTCACTCTATGAAATCAAAGAATTTCGACGAATCACGTTTTGTGTAACGAACGAATTTCGTAGAGTGGGGGATAGAATAAGCGAATGCTCGTTTGGTCTAAATGCACCTTAATAAGTAATGTAATATAATATTAAATGAAGATTAAGCCAGTGCGTTAAAACCGTCTGTGGGGTAATACCGTACACAAGCGTATCAAGATCCACATTTGAAGTACTTCTATTCAAACCTTGAGGGATACCGCAAATCACTTAGTTTGATCGTCTATTTCCTTCTCTGCAGTGAAAAAATATACATGTGGCTTATGATGGTCCATTTTATCCATTTATCGTGCTACGTGTCACTTTAGCACTTGAACAGGAACGCCGAAAAATGATCAGACGTGGTACTATTATAAGTAGGGGTTGGAACTATGGGTGCAAAACTTTAACAAAACTTTAAAATTGACATAGGGGAACACTTCAAGCAAGAAAAATACGAATATTATGGAAAAATCTGTATCCAATTTTATTCCCTATCTCGTAACCTTAAACTTACAATGTATGAGTGTGTAGATATGTATGTTTTATGGATATGTGCTATGTCAAGTCCACTTGACAAGTTTTGTTAAAGTTTTGCACCCATAGTTCCGATCCCTAATCATAAGCCTACTGCATTTTAAAGCGGTAGAGAAATAGATATACAATCCACTTAATTATGAAATTGTTAAACATACATAGAATTTAGTTCTAGAAGCCAACAAATGGCGGTAAATGTGGTCTAGAATCTCGTGTGCGGAATTTGTCTCAGATGAATTTGTAAAGTCACCATCAGATATTGCAACGGCCACTGTGCTCAAAAACATCTGAGCAGGTTTATATATCTTCTATTTACATATACATCGTGTTACACGAGCCACTGAAAACCTTGATCGGGGTGATTTGGTAGGTTATATAGTAAAAACTTTTACTATGGAGAGTATGGAGCTAGCCCAGCAATCTCAAAAAAAAAATTGGCTTTTTCGTACAAAATGTCGTGATCGATCGGTCAAAATGTATGAAAAAGACAACTTTTTTTAGATTACTTGATTGGCTCCAGAGTAAAAGTTGTTCAGTATACCCTACTAGGGATCGGATACCGGGTTTTTTCTCCATACAAAAAAACGGTTCGAATTCCGTTCTTTTTCGTTCTTCGGTTCCTAATACCTATATAATTTTATTGTTGATTTTTTTTTGAGTAATCCAAAAATACGATGTTAATACACGATGTTACATTAACTGTTGAGTACCTACTATAATAAAGAGTGTAAAACATTTTAAAATATTGAGCTATTTCGAGGTTATTCTAAAAAACCGGTCCTATACCAGGGGGTAGCCTAGCTAGTAAATCACCCCGTTCAAGGTTTTCAGTGGCTCGTGTAACATCCTGTATATATCGCGTTAGAATGCATGTTCAGATATTTTTGCAGCGTGGCCGCTTCGATATAACTGATGGCGACTGTACTCACTGTGTAGGTATATGAAAAAGTGAGGTTGAAATCTAAATATGTATGTAACTAATTTAGACGATTTTGTTTTTTTCTACGATGTCTTCGATACATATCGTTAATATATTAAAAATGAAATAGGAAGTAATGTTTCCTTTCACCACAAGCATATCAAATCAAGTTTATAAAATATTGTGTAAGGTCTGTGTGGGTTAAGTCCGGAATATTTTATTCGTAAGAAAAGTCCGTCATATGCGTCTTATATTGTTGATGTTAGGGGTGGAAATCAGTTGGTAGACGGACTTTGCTGATAGACGGTCTTACCCGCATTGACCTTACTTCAGTTTAGAGTTAGAATGATTTCATTGTACGCGTAGATGAAGAGACTACTATTTATCGTTATTTCAATTGTAAAAGAAAAATGAAATGTTATAACAATTGACGCGATTGTGATTTTTGCTTTGATTGAGACTTTTAGCTACATTATGTACAAGTTCGAGCAGTTGAACTGATGTAGGCCTTTAATAATTTATAGTATTTTATGTGACTGGTTCATAATGCCTAATTAATCTAATTATGAACAGTTGCATACATAACTTTATCTTCATGCATATAATAAGTTTTCTACAATAATTATGTTTATTTTTGTGGCAGAAAATTATTGGTCACGGTTGTAGCGGCGTCCCGGATTTCTGGTGGTGTTTCACATATTTCAACATCACTGTCTTCGTCGTCATAACTCATTTTTCAGTGTAAATATTTCACAACGAACTCGATAATATTTAACTTTCAAGTCAACAGTCCAAAAAAGTTGGATGTTTGAAACAATTGAAACAAAACAAATGACTGACATTAGTTTTTTTTTATTCATAGACAAGGTAAGGTCTTGAGTCGATATCGATTCTCAAATCGATTCTCAATATTCGAGATTAGGAAGAATGTATGGAATATGAATTTTAATGTGAATGAAATTACAAATCGATTAATTCGATAATCGAAATTAAAGTGTGATTTTTCTTTTTAACAGAATGTTCGAAATTTAATTGTGATTAAGAAATCGGTTGCCGATATCGTAATGTAAAAATGATGATACACCCACAGATACAGATTTCTTAAAGTAGGCTATTTGCTTACCGCCTCTAAACATATTCTAGACAACTTATGATATGGATGTAGATAAAAGTCATTATCTCATTTATTTACTTGTAAATAATAATTATTACGAACTGTATTTTAGAGATGCCTTCTTATAATCACGATAAATTGGAAAGTTTGGAAAAGGATGTCGATGCAAACACAACAATGTATGTAAATCTTCGAAACCGATTTTTAACCAAAATGTAGACCAGACGTTTTCAAAAAATGTCTTTATTTGAATGTAAATTGAATATTATATTGTGCTTATTGAATAAAGCTGTATTTTGTAAAGAAGTAAATGTTTCTATTGATGATTGCATTTATGAAATCTCATTATGTGATTAATTGGAGCTGTAGATGTTTAATTATTGAACGAATACAAATTATAGTTTGATTATTTGATTATGCTACGATTAAAATTGATGAAAGTAACACTTTCGATACAAGGGTACCTACTACGCCTAATTTATTAAAACTAAATTGTTGGTATATTTTGTGGAATACGTAAGTCAAATTGTTTTATTTAATATTTTTATTGCTGTACAGGATGCTTAGCCAAGTTGCCAATCGCTAGCGCTTAGTAGCGTATCGTAGTTTTCCCTCTCTGTCACTCTTTCATATTAGTGCGACAAAGACAGTTAGCTGCCTTTCGTTTACGATTGACGATTAAGCGCTAGCGATTGGCAACTTGGCTAAGCACCCTGACCTACTGGCCGTGTGGTTTAGATATCAGCAGAGAACGTGGGTTCAAATCCCAGATCAGGTGTTGATAAACTTGCTATTTTTTCTTATATGACATCTAATATTTAAATTTTTTATAATTTGTTTCTACTTGGATAAAAAAATGCTATGAAGAAAACATAGGACGCCATAAATCTTGAACTTTGTAGATGGCAGGTTCGAAAAATATTTGAGACACAACAGATAATGATCTAAAATCAGGTTACCTACATGAAAAAGTATAACGATTACGCGTATCAGGGATAATAGTGTCAATTAAAAGAAGGCAAGTTTTAAAGAAATTGTCAATTTCAATTGAATTGGCGATAAACGAAAAACAGCGACGAACTCGCCCACAACCTCGCTCACAGCCTCGATTCCTAATGTCAAATAAAACAGCTAGGATTTTAGACAAGGCTGTCTTGACGTCGATCTTGTTGACGAACGCAGCGTCGAATGTGTGAATAAGAGAATAGCATAGCTGATGTTTTAGGTCCGACCTATGAGTATAAAGGTGCGACCGCGCCAATGCTAAAAAACGGTGACGGTACGGAATCACAGTGACGCATTGTATCCATTCGTCTGCGTATTTTAAGCAGCGGTGTGGGGAGCATGCGGTAAAAACGGTTTGTGTACAATGCGTCACTGCGACTCCGTACCCTCTGCGTATTTTGAGCAGCGGTGTGGGGGGTTGGCGGCAAAAGCGTGAGGGATAAGATGCGTAACTGCGATTCTGTACTTTCACCGTTTTTGAGCATTGGTGCAATCACACCTTTAAATTATTTAGAACATACTTATGTAAGAATTAAATTGAAAAAGTTGGTTTGTATTGTACCAATTATAATTATAATACGTTTGAATTATAATACGTTGATGATTTTCATATTACTAATGTAAATACTGATCCTGAAACACTTCGCTTTTGTTGTTAATATTAAGTATCTGATGAGTATGGCGACAGACTCGTATTTTATGTTATACTATAAACAACATTTGTTGACTATTGCCGTTTTATTGGATAACCTGCACCAAAATTCCTCTTCGTTTGCGTTTCTTTTTATTTTTGTCATTTTTGTGACAGTTTTGTGCTTTTTCAATACTGAGAAATTTACAGTGGCAAGATGACGTTACAAGCCGCTTCCACACTTTTAGGCACTTGTTCAACAGCGAGCGAGTAAGCTATCGGCTATAGAAACCACTAAAAGAACATCATCAGCCTATGATAGTCCACTGCTAGACGTAGGGCTCTCCTATTAACTATGCGTATAGGCGCATTAGGAGGTAAATGCCCCTAATCGACACGATGGGCAAGCGGATTGGCAATCGCAGTAATGTGTCCACTATGGTGACGCTGCTGCCCATCATCAATCTTTTATCAAATAATGTTCAGTGACCATTCAATCCCTTAGTAGACTTTTACGACACCCGCAGGAGGAGTTGGGGCGGTGACAAATGTATTCTTACTGCCATCACCACACGGCCAAAAGATAAGGCTTTAGAAATGTTAATACCTTATTTTATATTATTTTGTCATGAAACATTTATTTGCTCGCAAGTGAAAGACATTGCATGCGTCACGGTTGGTAAGCGGATAACGAACTCGAGTCATTAAAAGCTCTCCGCCTAGCTCCGGGTTTCAAACGGACTCGTTAGTAATGTCGTATTTTTCTCCCTAGGTGCACAATGTATTCTATTAGTTTTCTTTGGAACACATTTTCGTAAAATTATAAAGAAATTTTGGCTTAACCTCAACCTCTACCCAGGCTTTCCATTAACAACTATCATAATACAGAATATGAAGGGTCCACGGAAAAAACATGTCTAGATCTTATGACAATCTGGACAAATTTGTACCTTGTTCCGTTAAAATTAAGGTAGTTTTTCCTTCTGAAGTTTAAATTGACTAGACATGTTTTTTCCGTGGACCCTTCACATGTCCTTTTAGGAATCACATTGGGCAGAACGAGGTTAATATTCATGACCGAAGAAATGTCGGTGAAGTTAATTTCTGACCCAATTATAACCTGACTGTAATTATTGTCAAATGTCAAATTGGTGACATTTGTACATCCACAGCCTACATAACGAGTACCTTCGTCCGTTTTAGCCTAATTAATAATTATTGAGGATACTTAAGATAATTTTCGGATAATTACGCCCGATTTCCTCAATTTCATATACCTATATTATAACAGCTTTCAAAAAGAGGTATGTTAAAGATTACTTACCCACTAGACTCAGCATAATACCTATAAGGGTGCGGCTGCACAGAAGCGGAGCGGAGCAGAGCTGTGGGAGCTCGGCCAATGAGACCGCATCACAGTGTTTCGAATTCGAATTTGAAGAATGTAATTGGTCAATTTTGCACAGCTCCGATCCGCTCCGCGTCAGTGGAGCCGCACCCTTGTCTTAGGTTTCTAAGAATGAACTTTTGTTGGTTTAGAGATGACTCTATGACGTTAAGACTATCGATAAAATTGGTGAGTATTACCAATATATTGGTGAGTATTGACAAGGATTAATATAGAACTGTCAAAAGTTCATTTTTAGAAATCACAGACTATAATAAACATTTTATTGTGGAATAGCTCAAATTGTTTTATTTAATATTTTACAGTTGATTTTAATTAATAAACAAGATACACTCAGGTATTGAATTAAAGCTTTCGTGAGACATAATAACTATAAAATATAATTAAACGGTAAAATAAATATAATAATTACAAACATACTTAAATCTGTACAAAACAACAATGTCCGAGGAAAAAATATTTACAAAACTATGCCCCGATTCGAACCTGTGACCTCCAAGTACGCAGGCCGAGTCACTACCGAAAGCTAGAGAGACTAATGGACACATCATTAATAATCACATCGTTATCTCTCATCTCAGTCTACTACTGGACGTATGCCTCTCCTATAACATATGGATGCATTGTAGGCCCATAATCGCCACGCTGTGCAAGCGGATTGACGATTGCATTTAATTAGTGTGCACTGTGATGATTCTGCTGCCCATCATCAATCATCTAAACAAATATTCAGTGACACTTCAATTCCTTAGTCCTACGACACCCATGGGAAGAGTTGGGGTGGTGACAAATGTACCTACAGCTGTCACCACGCGGCCATAACGACGATGTAATAAACAGCAATTAATCGTTTATTATCAATGTAATTAATGTGATTTAATAACGCAATCGCTTAAATTAATGAGGTCACGCAATATTAATTGATAATTATGATAATTGTATACGCAAGATAGTTGAGTAAATAATGGCGGTAAATAGGTTCAGACAATATACAGTGCGTTCTAAAACTACGGGATATAATCGCGAGTCGCGAACCTTGGCGTGAACGCGGGCTTAGTGCTTGATAATGGAGACCTAGGCTCTCCGAAACATGCCTCGCGTAGTGACTATATACACGTGAGGTTACCCGTTTAATTAAAGTTATAGTTATTCTATCTCACGAGAGTTTAAATTCAACATAATTATATTTTTCATCACATCTGTTCGGTAAGTGCGCCAATGCGCTACGGCGATGCGCGCCGTAGATGCGTCATTACACCCTAGGGCTGTCAAGGATTTTCATACAACATTGCGTCGCACTAGCGCGTCGCGCGCCGCGCCGAGATTTCATCCCTGATTTTGAGAAATCATTTAGACCATTTTAGAATAGTTTTGTGAAAATATTCGTCGGCTGACAAGCAAAACTCACTATAAAAACTCTCACTACTCTTAGCAACCTCTGTCAGTATTAAATCAGAACTGAGGTAGGAGCTTTATTTCAAGTAGGTATTTGTTACTTAGTGAGTTTTGCTTGTCAACCGAATATTGTATTATTTACTTTTATCGCCTCACAGCTGTGATGAAAACCATTGTGTGTGCCACGGGCGGTACAAAAATTATGAACTCGTGTGAAGTAAAGCCCGCGCCTTCGGCTCGGGCTTTACTTTGACACTCGTTCGCATATTCTTAATTACCGCCCTTAATACACAATGTACTATATGAGCGAATACTTTGGATACATATTTTTGCACTTGACTTAACAAGCGTATTACAAAGCTTTTACTCTAAGCGGAAGTTGCGAGGTCTTTAACTTTATAAGCTTTTAAAAGCTATTAAATCCTACATCCAGGTCAAGTGATTAGTTGATTACTAAGTCCTAGTACAGTCGCCATCAGATATACAGGGTGGAATGATAAGTCGGGCCCTGGAGAAAAACTACCTTAAATCCTAAAGATAACTAATTTTACTTAAAGGAGACATTCCCTAATATAAAAAAAAACACAAGTGCATTCATTTTTTTTTAACACATACACATCATCAGCCTATGTTAGTCCACTGCTGGACGTAGGCCTCTCCTATTAACTATGCGTATAGACGCATTAGGAGGTAAATACCCATAATCGCCACGCTTGGCAAGCGGATTGGCGATCGCAGTAATGTGTCCACTATGATGACGATGCTGCCCATCATCAATCTTTTATAAAATAAACTTCAATCCCTTAGTCGTCTCTTACGACACCCGCAGGAGGAGTTGGGGTAGTGACAAATGTATTCTTACTGCCGTTACCACACGACCTCTATTTTTTTTACAAATTTCTAAGAATTTAATTCATTTCGGTACTAAATCTTGAAATTTATGTATTTTGTGTCTCACAGACAAATGTATAATGCGCTGTATTTTAGGGAGTTTGTATCTTTGTCATTGACTTGAACGATTAGTGTTTTTTTTGCTGGTTCGATTCTCGAATGATACAAGCGGAATTTAAAACATCCTTCAATGCAGTTTTGTTACCCAACTTATCTTTCCACCCTGTATATATCGGAACTGCTACACGGGGCTCATAAAAATCTGAAATATTTTTTGTCTTTCTCGGTCTTATCAATATGACTGTATGAGCTAAAGAGACAAACAATACTTAGCGGCTTGCTAAGTTAGGTGACGTTTATGAATAAGGGTAATTATCTAAACTAAATACCCTCCACTATGGAAGATATTAAGTAACATACAAACTGTAGTCAAGCAATTAACCCCGAAGTGGTTTCCACGTATAACGTAGTTCGTTCACGCCACTCTTCAGGGTTCACCGGCAAAATGGGTATGATAAATAGTACGGTATGTTGGCGTAAGATGGGACGGCTTTTGGAGAAATCGGTCTTGAAAGATTTAGTTTTCGAAACTGCACATACTTTTTTAACCCTTGACTACCTACGTCCTGTTTGTATCACACAACCACCTACCTGCGGTCATGGAGACCGCTTCTTCTTATGGGACCTGATTTATTTACTTTGGCGTGACTAAAGAGGATTTAAATATATTAAATATACTTTAAATACTTTCAGGCATTTATTAACCAACAAGAATACAAAATTAATTAACATGTTGTATTTCAAACTTAACATATTTATTAACTTGTTGTATTTTCGAATGCAAAACTTAGTATCCTTCAGGATATGAGATTACAAAATTAAAGAACATTAATATAAAGCTTTTCATTATAAAAAAATTAAATTGAGTAATCAAAAATGCTATTAAACTATCTCATTTGGTTACAAATAAGATATTTTTGTAAAATTACATGCTTTTAAAATAGCCATTCTTGTCTGCCGTCGACACACAATTTGTTCGAACATTCACATTCAAAACAAGTTTCTAGTCCCGTGGAAGAAGCTGATTATTTGCACGACGCTCTAAATAGGGTTTCACTCATTTTTGACCAGTTTCTTCATAAATTTGAACCTTTTTTTAAAACTGTGTTCAAAATTAAAATAACACAACCACCTACGTGCGGTCACTAAGGGTCTCACCAAACCAATCGACGCGGAGTCGGCTTTCGCCGAGTGTTTTACACCACACTATTCGCATTTAGCCGATCGACCGTCTCTGCGGTTGAACACCTGCGTTAAGCAGTCTCACCCTCCTTGCGGCCGTAGAAACGCTCGATCGGCTGCGATTTGCTACCGCAACAGTTGTAAAGCGGCGGTCGGCTCTCCCGTGCTCCGTCCTGCCGTCGAGACGTCAGACAGCACGCGTACAGCCACTGAGTCCGACGAACAGATAGATAGGACAACGGGTGATCGGCAATCGTAAATCTCATTTTTGGAGACTAGTTGTTAGTAACTAGTTTGAAATTGAACAGACGTGTATAATTACGACAGTATTACTTCGTGTTGTCAGATCTATTGCAGATTTTAATGTGGGTAATAATTCAAATGAATAAATACAAACGCATCAGTGACTACTTCGGCCGTCATCGGGTCTTTTCGGCCGTCGTCAGCTATGTTTGGCCGTCGAAGACGCTGAACGGCTTCCGCCAACTCTGACCGGTCCTTATCGTAGGTACTCGGCCGTGATCGGAGCCGTTCAACTCTTTTCGGCACCGTACGGCGGTATTAGGAGATTTAGGAATGCGAACGTGTGCGTTAGGCTGCAAACAGGGTCGTACGAATGCGAACAGCTTTACGGCAAAACGCCGTTTTCCCATCGAAAGACGTCGTTTCGCGTGGGCCGAGCCAATTAACGATGTCCTCGCTCTTATAGCGTTGACATAAAGCTTTTTCCGTACGCGATTAGCCGAAACGGCGTTGACTAGTTTGGTGAGACCCTAAGACACTTACAAAATGTATCGTAACCACCTACATGCGGTCTCACGGACCGCCGATGCTACTTTATTACTCACCAAATCCAAATGAGTGCACGTCTGAACGAGTCGACAGCATGGCCAGCACTGCGGAGAGGCTGGGCAAAGGTACAAGGTCACGAAGGCGTCAGAGATGTACTTGCGTTCAGTTATTGTCAATTTTGAATAATCCAGTGTCTGTGAGACCGCACGTAGGTGGTTAAGGGTTAATCTTGGGAGACATACAAAGAAAACTGTAATTTTTCCACGGGAAATTATATAATGTTGTAATTATAAGCAAAGTCAAAAAGTAGTAGACAGTTGCGTGGAGGACATAACTAAATAAACTTCAGTACTTTTCTATTTATTTTAATGTATACGTGAAGTAAGCATACAAATCGTCAAATGGACGTCACCTACACTTTGGACTTATATAATTCGAGAGGTCCCCAAAAAGGTTGGCTAGGTCTACTGAACATCTTTTTTGGGATAAATACACAAAGACCTTATTCGGGATTCAAACCCAGGATTTTGACTTGGGATCTCGGGCTTCCGCAAAGTCACTGCCGACTAGACTACGGAGCCATCACAAGAAATATATATGACAATAATACATCTGATCCTTCTGACCCTAAAGGTGCCGACTAACTTGTAACTTTTTTTTATATGTCGAAGGTAGATAACTGAGCTCTCAGCCCACCTGATGGAAAGCAGGAACTGAGGCCCATGGAAATAGTGACCAAAAAATCGCCTATGCACTGCCTACCCCGAGGACTTAGATGGATTGCCTCTATCTATGCCAGTAATTACACCGGTAATCTTACCCTCAAACCGAAACACAGCAGTGCAAACACTGCTATTTAGCGGCAGGTTAACAGGTAAGACGGTGGTAGCTATCCGGGCGGACCCTGCACGAGGTCTTACCACCAGGAAATGTTTCGGTGTAATGTAACTTGATACAATACGAGCATTACACATGCCATGTGGTGACGGCATCGGCAGTAAGAATTCATTTGTCATCCTCCCAACTCCTCCTGCGGGTGTCGTAAAAGTCGACTAAGGGATTGAAGTGTCACTGACCATTATTTGATAAAAGATTGATGATGGGCAGCAGCGTCATCATAGTGGACACATTACTGCGTTCGCCAATCCGCTTGCCCAGCGTGGCGATTATGGGCATTTACCTCCTAATGCGTATAGCATAGTTAATAGGAGAGGCTTACGTCCAGCAGTGGACTATCACAGGCTGATGATGATTACAACAGTCAGTGCAGCGAGCTGAGCCGCTCGACGAGAGAACAGCGTGCTCCACTCAACTGTCGGTTTTTACGCAAATCCCTTTGAGTGTTACCTTATAAGTCAGTATAGATTACACACAACCTCCATATCCGACATTTTGAAACAGAATGGAGCAAAAACGAACAGAGCGCTCAAGGCGAGCGTTCGCCGCGTAGCTGTAATGTACAGGGATCGGAACCGGTTTTTTAGAAAAACCTCGAAATAGTTCAATATTTTTAAAATTAGATGATGATCTAAAAGAATATGTGTTAATTATTTATTGTATTTCACAATTGATTAAAATAGGCATAAAAACATTAAATTAAACTATAAACTAAATCCTAACATATGCACTAACTAACTTATAAAATAATCAGAATAGGAACAATAAAAAAATGAAAAACCTACGATAAACACTAATCAAACAACCCGCCCCGAGTCATTCCCGGTGCAAAAGTTCCCATAACGCTGGCAGCATTGCCGCGCTGAATGGCGATAGCCAACTTTTGCACCAAGCATGACCCGGAACGGGGGTCGTGACCCCTCTCTCGTAATCGACGTCCTAGCGCGGCAAAAAAGCTCCCGGCCTCCGAACTCCAGCAACCCATGGTCTCCACAGCCAGCGGCACGAACAAGTAATTCGAGAGTACCGCGTATATTTTTAAATGTATTACACTCTTTATGTAACTCCATTAACAAAAGAATTATATACCGAAGAACGAAAAAGAACGGAATTCGAACTGTTCTTTTGTATGGAGTAAAAACCGGTATCCGATCCCTGGTAATGTAACACACTCACCGTGAACGAAGCATTACAATCAAAGGTAACTAGTCAGTCGCCACCTTAGTGACTTTACCCCAACACACCCAACTCCTTGTACTTAGTACCTACGCGAAGAAATAAATTATAAACGTAGCAAATAACCGTAATTATTTTGAAACGATGCTTTAGTGGTCCTTTGTCGACTAATTGTTTTGTAATTTCGTCGTGAGTGGCTTTACAAAGGGCGTCAGTTAGAGCACTTGCGTGTTTTAGTACTTGTTTTGTTGGCTATACTTAGTGACGACCTAAATGCGGGATATTCTACGGCATGGATTTATTTTAATGTTACCTCATACCGTATCAAAACGCAAAAGCGTCTATAAAGGGCCTAATTTTGGTGGCATATTTTTTGCCGAAGTTTCTATTCCTTACAATGTACAACTTTGCCACCAAAATTAGGCGGTTGAAACTCTCAGATATTCACCCAAAAGAATGTCATAGGACAATCTAACATGAAGTCACCTAGCCCCACGGTAACCTGAATTAAGGCTTGTGATGTGGGTACCAGGCAACGTGGGTGGGTAGACAGCCATGATCAAGGAACAAATATTAGTGATAAATAAAAATATTATTATGACTATTTTATATGAAATCCTATTATACATAATTATAGACCGTGTATTTACGAAATAGTAATATATTTTACGAACCATAAATTTTCAAGTGTTTTGGAGCGAAATATTTTTATTAAAATATTTTTCAATCCAATACAAATTGGAAAAATACCAATATTGTCACTGGAAATAGGTTTACGGGGCTGTATTGGGAGCAATCGATTTCAAGGTTGGATTAATATAGTTTTTGTGAAATAAACTTTATTAAAAAGCAGATTTTTATCAAATGCGACGCACAGAGAAGATTAAATTTTAGCATTTTTTAGCAACATGTGTAAAAATAAATCAAAACAGCTTTTCATACTAGCTAGTGCCAAAAGCCGTATTTAAGGTTTCTTTATTTTTGGGTTTAGGTCTCCCTTTTGAACCTCCACATACACCGGTTGGAAGGGACCTGCATCCAGCGTTTTCCGGCGATCTTTATAAGGTCGTATGTCTATTTCGTGGGTGGACGTGCTACACTGTAATCTTTATTTATTTTAACGGGAAACAAACAGCGAATATTCATCAGCATCAGCCTATCTCTGTCCACTGCTGGACGTAGGCCTCTCCTACTAACTATGCGTATAGAAGCATTAGGAGGTAAATACCCATAATCACTACGCTGGGCAATCGGATTGGCGATCGCAGTAATGTGTCCACTATGATGACATTGATGACGCTGCTGCCCGTCATTAATCAAATCAAACAACAGTGTTACTGATCATACACTTGACCCGGGTATGTCTGAAAACTACGACCAAGACCACCGGGGGATGGGCAGCAGCATCCCTAAAGTGCGGTGGAGACACTGTGATCGCCAACCCGCATGCCAAGCGTGGCGATTATGGCAAATACCCCCCAAAATAAAATGATAGCACAAAAAAGGCCGCGGCCCCGAGGTTCCGGCGACCCCCGGTGCCCTGGTTATGGTAGCGGCCAGGGTGCTAGCGGGGTCAGGGGTGCTAAGAATCTCCGGCAAAGATCCGGCTACCACCACCGACGACCTCTGGCCCTGGCAACTTATAACACACGTACACTGCGGACCGACGAAAAGTTAGTGGAACTGGAGGAAGGATTGAGCAAGTTGCGTTGGGACATTGTGGGATTGTCAGAAGTCCGAAGAGAGGGCGAGGACACGATAATCCTAAAGTCCGGCAACTTGCTCTATTTCCGGGAGGGCGACCAACAGTCCCAGGGAGGTGTCGGGTTCATCGTCCACAAGTCCCTCGTAAACAACGTGGTGAAGATCGAGAGTCTGTCGGCTAGGGTGGCGTACCTTATACTCAGAGTATCTGAGAGATACTCGCTGAAGGTCATACAGGTGTACGCGCCGACTTCGACACACTCCGACGACGAGGTGGAGGCTATGTATGATGATATCTCAAAAGTCATGCATAGCTCCAGAACCTACTTCACCGTTGTTATGGGGGACTTCAACGCGAAACTGGGCAAGAGAGATGGTGACGAACTGAGGGTGGGGCAATTTGGGGTTGGACGTCGGAACCACCGGGGCCATCTGCTGGCTGGTTTCTTGGAGAAGGAGGGACTCTACATGATGAACTCCTTCTTTAAGAAACGCGAGCACAGAAAATGGACTTGGATGAGTCCCGACGGTGCAACTAAAAACGAGATCGACTTCATCATGTCGACGAAGAGACATATATTCAACGATGTTTCTGTGATCAGTACGGTTAAAACCGGTAGCGATCACCGCCTGGTAAGAGGCACGTTGAATATATGTCCTAAGCTAGAACGCTCGCGACTGATGAAGTCTACGCTCCGTCCTGCACTCCATCTCCAAAACCCCGAGAGCTTTCAGTTGGAACTCCAAAACCGTTTCGATTGCCTAGGCGATGATGTGGACGTATTCAACGACGGGTTTGTGGAAGCTGTCCATAGCGCTGGGTCTAAGTTTTTTAAGACCCAGCGGACAAATAAGACCAGAAAGCTCTCAGACTCCACTCAGAAGCTAATGGAAAAAAGAAGTGAACTGGTTCTACAATCCTCAGTTGATGCGACTTTATACCGGCAGCTCAACAGACAGATCTCTAAGTCCCTCAAACGCGATATGCGCCAATTCCGTACCAAGTGTATAGAAGAAGTCATCGAGCGGAACAAGGGCTCTAAAGTTTTTGCAAGGGATCTGTCTGTTGGGCAAAGTCAGCTCGCCAAATTAAAGACTGAGGATGGTAGAATCGTCACATCCAGATCTGAGCTGCTGAGTGAGATAGAGGGTTTTTATGGACAGCTGTACACGTCAACTAGCAGACCCGAAGTTGATCTAGCGGAAGACCGCAGAGCTAGACTGACCCGACACTATACAGAAGATATCCCGGACATCAGCCTGTGCGAGATTAGAATGGCTCTTGAACAGCTCAAAAATAACAAGGCGCCTGGGGAGGACGGAATTACAGCTGAGCTTCTGAAGGCGGGTGGTAAACCGATCCTTACGGCCCTTCAGAAGTTGTTCAATTCCGTCTTACTGGAAGAGAGAACGCCAAAGGCATGGAACAGAGGTGTGGTGGTACTGTTCTTCAAAAAAGGTGACAACGCTTTATTGAGGAACTACCGACCCATCTCACTTCTGAGCCATGTCTATAAGCTGTTTTCAAGAGTCATTACGAATCGTCTTGCACGCAGGCTTGATGACTTCCAGCCTCCCGAACAAGCCGGTTTCCGAAGAGGCTTTAGTACCGTAGACCACATCCATACGCTTCGCCAGGTTATACAGAAGACCGAAGAATATAACCTGCCCCTCTGTTTAGCGTTTGTGGACTACGAGAAAGCCTTCGATTCGATCGAAACATGGGCAGTACTACAGTCTCTCCAACGGTGCCAAGTCGACTACCGCTATATTGAGGTGTTGAAGTGTTTATACGAGAGCGCCACAATGTCAGTCCGACTCCAAGACCAGAGCTCGAAACCTATTCTGCTGCAGCGGGGAGTTAGGCAAGGAGATGTCATCTCCCCTAAGCTGTTTACCGCTGCACTGGAGGATGTCTTTAAGACTCTGGACTGGAGAAGGCTGGGTATCAACATAAACGGCGAGTACCTCACTCACCTTCGATTCGCTGACGATATAGTAGTCTTGGCTGAGACCTTGGAGGACTTAAGTACTATGCTCGTTGACCTCAGTAAAGCCTCCGAGCGAGTTGGTCTTAGGATGAACATGGATAAGACGAAAATCATGTCGAATTCCCATGTAGCACCAACTCCCGTAATAATCGGAGACTTTACACTCGAAGTTGTAGACGAATATATATACCTAGGGCAAACTATTCAGTTAGGTAGGTCCAACTTCGAGAAAGAGGTCAATCGTCGAATCCGACTCGGTTGGGCAGCGTTCGGGAAGCTACGACACATATTTTCGTCCAATATTCCGCAGTGTTTGAAGACGAAAGTCTTTAATCAGTGTGTGTTGCCAGTGATGACATACGGTACTGAAACGTGGCCGCTTACAATGGGCCTCATAAGAAGGCTCAAAGTCACCCAAAGGGCAATGGAGAGGGCTATGCTAGGAGTCTCTCTGCGTGATCGGATTAAAAATGAGACCATCCGCAGCAGAACCAAAGTAACCGAAATAGCTCTCCGAATCGCTAAACTGAAGTGGCAGTGGGCGGGGCACATTGCGCGTAGAACCGATGGCCGTTGGGGCGGGAAGGTTCTTGAGTGGCGGCCACGTACCGGAAGGCGTAGCGTGGGTAGGCCCCCCACAAGGTGGACCGATGACCTGGTGAAGGTCGCAGGAGTCCGCTGGATGCGGGTGGCGCAGGACCGGTCATTGTGGCAATCTTTGGGGGAGGCCTATGTTCAGCAGTGGACGTCTTTCGGCTGATATGATGATGATGATGATGATGATGACATAAATCGTCGGGTGAGAATGCAATTGTGCCATATCCATTTTCAAGCAAAATCGGTTTTTAATGGTTTATGATAGCATATTTTTTTTGTAGTTCATAACAGTAATCGATTTTTGAAAATTCTTATTTTATATTTTAAAAAACATATATTTTTGTGCCATATCCTCAAACCGCAATAAATAGTGATTACAATATTGTGCCATGTCCGGACATGACACAAATTTACGGTTAACAGCTATTGATCAGTGTGCCAAGCGACTAACCGATCAAGATTTTTGTGACATAATCCATTAATCGATTTGATTGTATCGATTCGATACTTTTTTTTACCTACCCTCTCTTTTGATAAATGACAATAAAGAAGGTGGGTTTGATTTATAATGATTTATGTCATTTATACTTCAAGCTTTTATCTTAATAAGTTGGTGGTATAAATACATAATATTTATAATTACGAGTACCTAACCATAAATTGTAAGAAATGACATATACTACAGAAAAAGTGACCGAACCCCCTATGACCAGCGGCCCTACTGCGAACTTCGTAATCCGAAAATTTATGAATAACGCCTTCGTTGAAGTGAACGGGATTAATCCTCAAAATTTGCGGATTTCGGAGTTCGCGGTAGTAGGACAAGACTGGAATCGATCCAGCGACCTCCTGCTTTCCTGCCATGCCATGCCATTTAAGTCCTGGCCACAGGAGGCCTCGGTCACTATTCCTGAAGTACATATTATATGACATGTCTTTTAATTTATAGAGCGTGTAATCGTGTATTTAGGTACTTAAACTGTAATATTATTAGTTGATAAGAAATAATAACGTTAATATGTCATTCATTAGTAAACGTATTATAAAAAAGCTGTTCTCATCGATATTTTTTACATTAGCACTAGATATCGTTGAAAACTTATCATATCACAAAGTAGAGAAGGTCACCTAATAGATTATACCTATTTACAAGAAAGTAAAAAAATGATTCACATAAATATTGGAAATCAATATTGGCACCATATTCACGTGAATAATTTTGTCTTCATATTCGAGATTAATTATCGTCTTGACTTGAAATAAATGTAGTCGTTAAATAACTTTTATTTGCATAAACAATTGCTTTTAATGTCTATCTTTCCTGACATTGCACTAACATTTTGTGACACATCCATAACTTTGTGTCATATCAATCATATCATACATAGCAAGTTAAATATTTTCTTACCAAAATGGATATGGCAATTGTAAAACTACTTATATCTCATGACTATGATATGTTAAACATTTATTGTATATAACAAAAAATAGTAAATTAATATACTAAAGTGTCAGTTAAGTTAAATATTGCAAAATTATAAGACATTCCAAGAAATATTTTTTTTGTTTCATTTCGCTCTCCTCTAAACCAAGGCAAGTGGCGTATAGCACAATTGCATTCTCACCCGACGAAATAAAGATGGCATCTAAAATTTTAACTAAACGATGTCAAGGAAATAATATAGTTTTAATTCATTTATTTATTGGCCGAGATGGATTTTTTTGGGTGGGCAATAAAAAGGGGTAACCTTAGGGCTAAATGTAACCCGACTTTTACGTTACCTACTCACAATATGAGATACTTAATACCCTTATATTATTATATTTAAAAGTATTCTGCATTTATTTTTTATAATATTAAAAATATACGCTGCATACATGTTTAAGTATTATTTGTAGCAAATAAACTATACATTTTCACGAAAAAATCGTGCCCGATAAGGCTCTTTCCCTATTTCTTTCCACCCACGTAAAAGTGTACAAAGGTCGACCTTCGCATAGCTAAACCTGAAGGCAATGTTGCGTGACAAAATAACACTGTACTATCAGTAATCAGATAATCTGGCCAGTCACCGTCACTACTTGTGTGGCTATCTTATATAAATAGGCGAGTATTCAGCGTTTTCACGGCTTTTATTTCATTGTCATTAATTTAATCAAGCGTTACTTTGCGGAAGTGCATATTAAAGAATGAACAATATTACTTTGCTCTTCCCCGATACAGAACGGTTCGTTGCCGGACACGACCGACAACATCGTCGAAGTCAAACTATTCTTTTTAAAGTCAACTCCTGATAATGCCTCGTAGAGAGGCGAAACACATGTCGACTATAGTGTTATTGGTGGTGGTTTGTTATAGTTATTTGCGTATTTATTTTTGCGACGGGAGGATACAGTTAATTGCATGCAAAAAATACGCAAGTAATTATTGCGGGTCACACTAATTTGGCCGTGTGGTGACGGCAGTAAGAATACATTTGTCACCACCCCAACTCCTCCTGCGGGTGTCGTAAAAGTCGACCAAGGGATTGAAGTGTCACTGACCATTATTTGATAAGAGAGAAGAGTCAGCAGCGTCATCATAGTGGACACATTACTGCGATCGCCAACCCGCTTGCCAAGCGTGACGATTATGGGCATTTCCCTCCTAATGCGTCTTTAAGCATAGATTGCATAGTTAATAGGAGAGGCTTACGTCCAGTAGACTATCACAGGCTGTTGATGATGATAATGACATTAATTAACTACACGTTCTGTATCGCGGAAAAAAGGGCAAAGTGATATTGTTCGTCCTTCGTCATTTCGGCAAGTATTTTTACAACAGGTGACCCTAAGAGTGTTATTTTAATGTAAACGTAATTCAGTATCAATTCCGCTTTGGTAATAATCGCGAGACAATGACGAATTGACGGTTAAACCGCTTTTCGGAGAATCACCCAACTACTAGCATTCCGACCCGGTTTCGCACGAGTACAACATTGTTACTAAAACCGTCCTCATAATCACTTTATATATTAAAAACAGCTTTAAAATCTGTTGCGTGGCTCTAAAGATTTACTTTTTTATTTATTTAGGTCACACTCGCACCAATGCTCAAAAAACGGTGACGGTACGGACTCGCAGTGACGAATCGTAACGTTTTTGGCGCATGCCCCACACACCGCTGCTCAAAATACGCAGACGGCACGGAATAGCATTGACGCGGGATTCAAAATCATTTGATTGTATGTACCTAATGTACAAGCAACGAGATAGTCATCAAGAATATGTGTGACACCTGACATTTATGACACATGATTGCGTTTCCGTACCGTCTGCGTATTTGAAGCAGCGGTGTGGGAATCATGCGGTAAAACGGTTGGGATACGATGCATCACTGCGATTCCGTACCGTCATATTTTTTCAGCATTGGTGCGGTCGCAACTTTAAGTATACATAGGGCCACGGACAGACAGCGATTAAAAAAGGAACACAAAAAAAAAGTCTGGCAAAAAAGAGTAGAAATTAAAAAGTGGCAACATTGTAGTGTCGTCCCGTTTTCTCACGCATATTGATTTGAAAGGGACGACACTACGATGTTGCTACTTTTTAATTTCTACTCTTTTTGCCAAGCTGTATCACAAACACGTTTGTTTCTGTTACCTATAGGTAACAAGCTTGAATTATTTAAATTTTTGTTAGCATGACATCAAACGTTTTTATAATTTTTTTCCCAATTTTTAAATAGCAGGATTAGGATAAAATTAAGCGTTATAATGTTCGGTTGCCATGTTTTCGATAGCAAATCGGAAATTGCCGATATCCGAATGCTTAGGAGATGTTTTCGTGTATTAGGACACAATATGAACCCGGGCATACAAAAGAATGTAATTCCTTGCAGATGTCGTCAAAGAGCTGAATATTATTGGAGTACGGTTCCGATCGAGATTACAATGTGCGACTTCCCCTCCGTTACTTCGGCAAACATAATGCATTAACCAAAATCGAGATGGGGCAATTAACCCTACAATGCTTTTCGCGTGCAAGAAAATATGATTTTCAATTACGGACTTGCGATTAGGATTTTTTTTTAAACGAGTAGTTTTTGAGATTTTTTTCCTGTGCCATATCTGGAACTCCATGCATTTAGGTCAAAAAAGCTGAGAATGTTTGGCTCATGTCGTCTAAAATACAATAATTGCATAATATTTACAGCTATGAGCAAACACAAATAACACCGTTCCTACAGGTTATACGAAGGTAAGTCTTATGCTAATGTAATAACGACTCTAAAAATGCAAATATTTTTCACTTAATGTTTGAATACAAATGCATGGTTGCCACAAACTTGTTCACTGTCAAAACAGTAGGTAAGTTTTATCTCACCGATTTTACCAAGGTTTTCACCCTAAAAATACCACAAAAATGCAATAAGTACCCATAAATATCGCAGTTAGGCTGAAACGAAAAGGCAAGGCCCGTATTTTATTTTAATGTTCACAACGAAAGTTCCCATTCAATGAATATTAAAACTGAATCTGCAGTCTAAACGATATTGACATACCTTAGTTACCTTACTTAGCAATGATTATATTATTCAGATATGTATTCTAATAAATAATCATGAAGTCATAATAATATCATGGGAAAATTTGTCAGAAATGGAGATAGTCCCTCGGTATAAGCCCAATAGGGATGATGATTGTAGTTAAAATAAATTAATTAACATTATGCACAACATAATACACGAAGAAATTATTACTAAGATGTAGATTGCAGTATTTTTTGTACAGAACTTCTATTTAATACATTGAAAAGAACTTAAAAGAGTAGGTCAATTGGCAATACTCAAACGTGATGTCACTTTTGAGTAGGTATTTCATATAAAATTTACTTACTTACTGCTGTAGCGCAGCGACCCGAAGTGGATCTTGGCCTCTGATACTAAGGACCTCCAGGCTTCTCTATCCAACGCCGTTACTGCCCAGTCGACGGCACCGAGTTCGGTCAGGTCTTTCACCACCTCATCATTCCAGCGATACCTAGGCCGTCCAACAGGTCTTCGACCCGTCGGGCGGCCCGAATATGCCCTCCAGACTGCTCGATCTTCACCCATTCGAACCACGTGCCCGAGCCATCGGAGTCTTGCAGCTTTAGTTTCCCCTACTATATAGGCTCGGCCACTAGATCTTCGATCTCCTGGTTTTTGCGAACCTTCCACGAGCCATCATCTATCCGAGTGGGCCCCAGTATTTTCCGGTAGATCCTCCGTTCAGCCACAAGCAGTGCGTACTCCTCTCTTTGCGTCAGAGTCCAAGCTTCGCATCCGCACATCAAAATGGGCCTAATTATGGTCTTGTATATACGCAGTTTCGTGCTCCTGGTCATCAGCCTGGACACCAACACTTTATGAAGAGCCGCTGTGCACCGAAGAGCGTTCTGAATCCTGGTTTGGATCTCCTCTTCCCTCCGATTGCCGTCCGTGACGATGCACCCGAGATACTTAAACTTCTCAACGCCTTTGTAAGAGGTCTGTCCCACTGTGAGGTCCTTCCTACGAATAGAGTTGTTCCTGTACCGCTTCATATGAAGGTATTCCGTTTTCTCCTGACTGATTCGTAGGCCAACCCTCACTGCCTCTTTCTCCAGACTCCGCGCAGCCTCTCGGACATCCGCCTCGTTTTCTCCCAGAAGGGCTAAGTCGTCTGCGTATCCGATAATGCGGTGACCACCGTTCAACTCCACTCCGCCACCAAGGACTGCAACCTTTCTGATGACGTACTCGAGCACCAAGTTGAAAAGTAAGGGAGAGAGTGCATCCCCTTGCTTGAGACCTGTGCCTACATCAAACTGGTCAGTTAGGCCAACTCCCGTTTTCACCGTCATTTTGCTGGTAGAAGTAGCTACTCTTACCATCCTCACTAGTTTATCGGGAATTTTTGGTCGGTAGTACAGCCTAGCTACGCTAACCGGCTAAGCCCGATCGGCTCGCTGACCAACGTAAGGTGTGGTCCTCCAGCATTTCGGGGGTTGTGCGGCGGGTTAACACCCCTCCCACGGAAAAAACAAATGTTACGAAACTGACACTAAGGAAAATACGATCCACATAAAGTTTGCTGTGCAAAAAAGATGCTGATTTGACTTGCCAGTCATCATGCCTATTACGGATTGTGTTGTTGTTGTTGTGGTGATTCTTTTAGTCACTGGCCAAACTAGGTAAGGAAGGTAGTAAGGTAAGGAGAAGATAAAAAGATTGATTCCAGGAATCAATTGTCGGCGGGCTGGAAATAGCTTTATTATCTTAATTTCTTCCTAAATGTATGAAATCCCAGTTTGACATTACCAAGGGTTGAACTGTGAAATTATCGTTCATTTTTGTTTTTTTTCTCGTTTTGTCGAAAACAGTACCTACGATGGACGGAAAACTCATTCAGGTACCCATAATTAAAGAAGGTAAAATTCTGCGTCGAAGCACTACCGTAATCTTGAAACATTTTTTTAAACTTTTGTTGCGATTGAAGTAATCACTTTATCAAAAAATATTTCAGTAAATTCCTATTGAACGATATGTCACGCTAAAGGGTTGAAAAATAAATTCACCCCCCCACTTTAAGTAATTCGAGGGGAGGTGCCCTGAAAAAAAAGTTTTTTTGTTTTTATTTTAGGTATTTTCTGCGTGATTGATGTTATTTATGTTGTCGTGATTTCCTATGCAAAAATTGTTTTTATACTGTTTGAAGTATTTCTTTACCCGATAATAATGATATAATGTATTTTTATGTTTTCTTGCGGTTAAATGACAAGATGTTCTGTCAGTTGTCAAAAGAAGGCTACTTCCGATACTTTGCAAGCCTACGATTGAACTTGATATGAATGATATGTAATGGCATTTCATAACTACTTATGAAATGCCGCGACGTGGCGCTTCTAGATCCATTACGTTCATAATTTATTTATTTATTTTATTTAATTATTGTTCGGAGAACAAACAGCTTACAATACAGAGTAGTAATAGAAATTAAGTAACAAACAGCCAATTATAGGTTTCCCAGTAGTTAAATGTCATAATAAGTTTTATTGGAAAACCAACATCACAGAAAACAATAGGAAAGTACATATATAACCTTAAAAATAAATAAACTTAAATAAGAACTACAATAAAAACCTTAAAAATAACAATTACAAATAAAACTATCTACCTATCAAAATCATGCTCCAAGCGGGGCCCCTTAGGCAAGGTTCCCATCACGCAAGCGGCGTTCCCGCGCTGGATTGCAATTGACAACCTTTGCGCGAGAAAGCCGCCAGCGCGAGGGTCACCAGAGGCCTCCCTTAGCCGCTTACTCAGGGCTTTGTGGAGCCCACGTGCGCCCTTGCCCCACGGACCGAGTGTCTCGACGCCAAGTAGTTAATGTCAAGATTTCATTGCAATTTCGAGGAAAAGTTTTTTTAAGTAATTGCGTACCTAATCTTCGTTGAGTGGACTATACAGCAACAGTTTGCGTGCTTGCTCTGCGTGATAATTGCTCATCGGTCACTGGTTCCTCTCGGAAGAGACGTGAATGACAGTTTTTTTTCACGCGAACTGAATATGTACGGCTGTTTCGTTTATATAGGTTAATTAGTGTTTTATTTAGGTTGCGACTAGCATTTTGTTGATTATTATTTTGGTGATTGTTGATCTCAGTTTTTTCTTTAACTATTTTTTCTACTCAACAAAAGGACTACCAAAATAAACGATTATGGCTGATTCATAAAAATCACGACTGATATTTGTAATGTTAGAATTATTACCAACGTAAGACTTAAATATAATATCATCATCATCATCATCATATCAGCCGAAAGACGTCTACTGCTGAACATAGGCTTCCCCCAAAAGATTGCCACAATGACCGGTCTTGCGCCACCCGCATCCAAACATAATATAATATTATCTACTTATAAATATTTAGCGAAACTTATCGATCTATGAGGGTTTTCGATATTTTTTCTGCCACCAGGCGGCGCTAGAGTAGGCGTCTGGACATAGCTGTCAGATTCATACTATTCATAGGTACCTGGACTAAAACAACGAAATTATATTTTATTTGGAAGTTCATTGATTTTGTAATGGATTACGACTAATACACGACTAACGAAAAGCGCTATACATGTACCTATACCATTTGAAGAGATTTCTCAAGATCCCATCATCAGATCCCAACTTGATACCAACGGGATCATCTCGGAGTTATACACGTTCGATCACAAAAAAAGATTTAAAATTGGTTCACGATTCTTGGAAATATCGGGTATCATAGGTACATAGGTACAACAAAAAAAAACCGTCGAATTGAGAACCACCTCCTTTTTTTTAACTCGGTTAAAAAAGTAAATCCCGCAGTACCCTAAATCCGTAACTATAATTTTCACATTTCATAGTTCCATCTAAGTCTTAAGTACATTGGTCGATTCAAAATATGGCTTCATTATGCATGGTCAGACACGTATTTGGTCGGCTTTATTTCACAATATCGTTGTTCTTAGAAATTGCGACTGAAATTAAAATGGAAAGTTTAATTTAAGAGCGCGCCTCAACCTAGGGAAAAACGTGAATTCACCCACGGGCCCCGCTCCTGTTCTCTGTGTGCGTGACGGCGCGCCTACTGTCCTCCCGCTCGCACACTCGCATAGTATATGCCTGAGCAACTACATGAAACGTGGCAATATTTTTAAAGATTGAATTGTCTAGTACTACTTATAATTATGTGCAATCATAAAGGCGGGGTCACACCCGATGCGTGCACGTGCGCGTTGCGTGGCCGCCACCCGTTGCCACCCACCTCCCCCCGCTGGTACGCGTCACCACCCGTCGCCGGCCGCCACCCGTCGCCACCCTCCTTCCCCCGCTGCCACCCGTCACCAACCGTCGCTGTCGCCACCCACCGCCACCCGTCGCCACCCGCCTCCCCCCGCTGCCGTCCGCCACCCGTCGCCGCCCGCCTCTCCCCGCCGCCACCACTCGCCACCCACCGCCACCCGCCTCCCGTCGCCGCCGCCCGCCTCCCCCCGCTGCCACGTCACCACTCGTCGCCGCCCGCCTCACCCCGCTGGATGCGGGTGGCCCAGGACCGGTCATTGTGGCAATCTTTGGGGGAGGCTTACCTACGTTCAGAAGTAGACGGTTTTTGGCTGATATGATGATGATGATTATGATGATGATGAATTAATCATAATAAAGTCTAAAAGTGGTAGACCACACTTTTTGTCGACTCTACCTATGGAGGCGCGCTCAGTTTGGGCTTATTACTACATTTCAAGTGATAACTGATATACGTATACAGTCTGTTACCATCAAGCGGGCTTTTATTTGAATTAAATTTCTTTAGTTACATTTTTTAATGAAATAGTGTTCAGGACATTGTCAAGAATCTTCATCTAGGTATCATCATCATCATCATTTAAATATTTAGCAAACGGGTTATTCACGTAATTTATTTACGTCGATAATTGCCGGACATGTATGTATGTTTGTATCGACATAAATTGCGTGAGTAACCCGTTTGCTAAATATTTAAATATGTTAGAGTCTCACACAATTCTAAAATCTTCATCTCGTTACTCAGTGACAATAAAATCCTCCATGATGGTACTAGTTTCTGTATGTAAGTATTATATTATGTATTTAGTTAGCTAATCCTCTAGGCTTGTCGCGAACTTCGAAAAACGAAAATTTCGGCCATCTTTCTCTTGCAACTTATTTTCGATATGCAACTTATTTTCAATCTTATTTCAGTATACATAATTATACGTATCGTATAGTGTTTAGAGTTCATATACCGGCGAGGGAATTATTCGTGTATTTATTTATCACGAATATTAATTTGCTGCAATAAATATTATCTATACTAAGTATTACTAAGCCTGTTTTTTATTGTCTCGAATAAGGTGAGAAAAGTAGAGTATATACCTCGGGAATGAAACTGTTTTTGTCTTGGGCACTTGAATCCCTCACTGCACTCAGTACTCAGTCTATAACTCCCTCGCTGCGCTCGTGAGTAAAACTGGGAGTACTTCGTTGCGTTCAGGATTCAATGTCGAGCCCGTGTCATAAAACAGTGCTTTATGCCCTTGTTTATCGTTGCATGTGTCACTCGTTCATATTAAAAAGTGACAGAAACTACGACAAACAATAAACACGCAACCATCATCACTGCCTACTGATTGGTATCAAACTGTACATTTTCAACCGTTGGCCACAGACCACTGAATATGCTTAGTTATATTATTGCACTTACTACGCTTAAAGTCCGGCAAACCATGTTACGCATTTTAATAAATGCCCGGTCGCCGGTCACATACTGTAAACATCAAATCATTGGGCAAAGGCCACTGAAAATGTTTGGTTATATTATTGAACTTACTAAAACTATAGTACGGTAGGTAACTCATATTACCGGTTTTTATAAATGCCCGGACGCCGGTAACAGATTGTATACCGGATGGAAATTATTTTTGGGTCAGTGACGGCAACTACCAGATTCAGAGGAGCTACGTAAAATAGTTTTAAAAGACTTTCCCTCGATTTTAAATTAGTAAAGATTGGCGTTTACAGATTTGGAAACAGCATACAGGGTGGGAGAAAATGGTCATTTTTGACGCCAATCTATCCTGTTTCTGTTCAGCAGAGTTGGGCGTAAACAATTCATTTTAGAATTAATTACAGGGTTATACGTACATTCCAGTAATGACGATTCCTCAGTAATGAATTACTACTATAATCAAAATTACTGTAATGCTCAGCTTTAAATGCTGTACTACGGCTACGCCTGTAATCCATTCCTTTGGGATCGGTATTGTAATCCGTTACTGTAATATTGAATCCAACGTAATCAAGTACTTTAGTCATCTGCATTACTTAGAACAGTTAAAACGTAATTTTGTTACTGTTACTCGAAGAAAATTGTTTTTGATTTATGTCATTCTAGTTGACATCTGACATCCTAGCACATTCATGATAGTTAAAAACGTATTCTGAAAATGTAGATATTTAAGATCCAAGATGGCGGAACATTTTTCATCATTATACTCGTTTCTGACTAATTCACATCCGTTGTATTCGATTTTCGGGTCCATTCTAAGATCCAAGATGGCGGCAACTTTTTTTTAAATTTTCATCATTATACTCGTTTCTGACTAATTCGCATACGTGGAAACCGAATTTCGAGTCCATTCTAAGATCGAAGATGGCGGTACAGTGTTTTTCTTTCTTTTGTAATTTTTGTCATTGTAGTCGTTTTTTAGACTAATTTACATAAGTACCCGAATTTAGGATCAATTCAAAATCCTAGATTTCCTACGTATGTGTACCTACCTAGTGGAAATGGGATATTCGGATTCCACGTGCGTGAATTAGTCAAAAACGAGTATAAGGAATGACGAAAATTGCAAAAAATTGTGTCGTCATCTTGGATCTTAAAATGGACCCTAAATTCGGATTCCACGTATGTGAATTAGTCGAAATCGAGTATAATGACGAAAATTCCAAAAAAATTACCAGCATCTTGGATCTTAAAGTGGACTCTATATTCGGGTTCCACGTATGTGTATTAGACGAAAACGAGTACAATGACAAAATAAAGAAAAAAATGTGCCGCCATCTTGAATCTTAAAATGGACCCTAAATTCGGATTCCACGTATGTGAATTAGTCGAAATCGAGTATAATGTCCTAATGCGTCTAGACGCATAGTTAATAGGAGAGGCCTACGTCCAGCAGTGGACTAACATAAGCTGATGATGATGGTGATGAGTATAATGACAAAAATTCATTTGTATGGGAAATTTAATTCATGATTTGTGGCTTTTCTAGCCGAAAATTTTTTTTTGGTTCTCATACATGCTTTTGATCCTGAACAGAAACAGGATCGATTGGCATCAAAAAAAAAAGTTTGTCACAAATGACCATTTTCACGCACCCTGTATGTTTTTTCCAAAATCTTTAATCGCCAATCTTCATTAAGTTAAAATAAAGTCTGGATCTCGTAGCTGCCCTCACTGACCCAAAAAGAATTTCCACCCTGTATTCCACATGCTAAACATTTTTTGGTTACAAGCATGCCAATTTTTCAGACAAGGAAATCTGTTATTTTTGAAGTAGACGCGAATGGTCGATCTTCCTCGTTTTCGATTGAAAATTTGAGTCTCGCGACTTACATACGAAATACCTATTAAGGTGCGTTTAAATCAAAAGAACTTCGCTGTTCTAGCGCCCGTTCTAAGAAATCAACCAATCACGTTTTGTGTACCGATCGAATTTCGTAGAGTGGGAGGTTAGAACAGCGAATGCTCTTTTAGTTTAACCGCACCTTTATTTGTATACAAACCTACGCGATCCAAAAAAATCATCGGCTATTTTTGCTTATACTGCATGTATGTCCCTCGTTTCCACTATAAAATCTGATAAGATAATGTTTTTCATTAATGATGAATGAAAAACTTGTTGAATGAAGTTTTATTTATTAGTCATATTACCCAATGGTTCAAAACTTCGGTTTAAATGTGGAACAGACCTTCAAAGAGTTAATTAAATTCATTTTACCGTCATGAGCTCGTCGAACATAGTCCTCTCGTCTCAACGGAGTGATCGCGACTGGCCGCGCCCACGGATGGAAATAGAAGATATAGCAAATGGCACGAAATGCGCGACGGGAGAGAACACAGCGCGCGAAATAAAAAGGATCTATACGCCAAATGCTACTTACCTCTCTATCTCTTAAACATGACAACCCATAAAAAAAGTTATGCCTATCAGCCCTCGGCATTAGTTTAAGCTACAAAATACTAAATTATTACTATTATAGCATGCAAAGTAACGTCAGGAAATAAAATCTCCCCGAAAATTAGACATGTTTTCGTGGTCGATTTCTATCGAGCGAACTTCAATCCTTTGCGGATTTGTTCCCTATCGGCCCTTGCAAATATGATGTAGTTTCTGTATGTATGATATTGTGGCATATTTTCATGTTTAAGACATCTTAAAATGCAATCTCCGTGCTGCAATTTGGGAGTATGCGCCCTCTTAAGGTGTTTTATGTAAACGAAGCGCAAGATAAAGCTTTTAAAGCGGTGTTTTTACGATTCTTAAATCTTGACTGATGTCAGAGTTTAAAATCTTTTATAGCCTGTTATGAAATAAAAGTTATACCTGTGCCGGTTTTCATGAAATTACTTATTTGGTACCTAGGTAAACTCGGTTTAAACGCTGTCAGTAGAAAAAACCGGCCAAGAGCATGTCGGGCTATGCTCAGTGTAGGGTAGTTGTTCAAAAATGACTGGGCGAATTACGTTCGAAATAGTTTTATTGTTAGCCCATACTTTTTGGTCCCATAGATGAAAAGTTAGAGGGGGGAACACTTTTTTATATCCTGGAGCGGAGCGGTTGTATTCGAAAGTATTGACTTAAAAAAAACTTTCTTTTGAGACTCTTATTCACTCTTTACTCTAGGTATACTTATTATTATTTTTAAAATACTTAATATAATATCCTGTAGTACTCCTACAGTATTATAGGATTACAGCAAAATAAAAAAATCCTCCCCACTCTACAAGTAGCACTATTTTTTTTTTCTTTTTTTATTCTACCACTTTGTGAGCTTGTCTACCGGCCAAGGAGCTATGCTGTAGACAGACAGACGGACAGATGGATATACGAACAGACCAACAGACAGACAGACGGTCATAGCGAGACTATAAGACAGATAAACATACATAGCCTCTCTTACGTCTGCACCTATCTATACCCTCGTAAGGCCCAACGTCCTACTTTTAGGACAAATAAAATTACTCATAACGGCCCATGACGTCATACTTTTCCAAGAAATATAAATTTTATTTTGTAGGGGACAATAAAATGTCCTTTTTTTAGGACAATGGGGTCTTATTTTGCTCGTCCTAAAAATAGAATGGACCTTACGAGGATACATAGCTACTTCTTAATCTTGAATGATGCGACCTGCGTGTCACGTGGTCGCGGGGAAATTAGCGGACCCGAGTGTATGAAATATTAAGCCTATTAATTATGGAAGATTACAAAAGACTCGCGGCATAAGCGCGTCGTCTCCCGATCTTAATTATCGTGTATCCACAGACAAATTCCTCTATAGATAGACGTCGCATTTTAGGGGATTCAATAGGGATGATGACTGTAGTTCAAATATTTTTTTAGTACAGTTTGTGCCTTTTTTTAGGCTCTAGTGCGAGAAGTGTGTCATTTTATGTCAGGTCCAAAACTTCGGAGAGCCATCTGCACTAAAAAACGTCGTACGAGAAACGTGCAAAAATGAAATTCATAATTCGTGTCGATTTAAAACACTCCCTGTTGGTCGTGTTTTAAAACATCGCCACTCGTTTCGAATTTCATGTTTTTCGCACTTGTGTCGTAATGTTCTACGAGTAATTTCACATTTTACACGACATACTACACGAAGAAATTATGCAGTAATTTTTGTACAGAACTTCTATTTAATAAACTGGAAAGAACTTAAAAAAGTATGTCGTTCGGCAGTATACGTGTTCGTATGTTGATTTGACTTGCTAGTTATCATGGGTGCGCCAAAGTATTTATAAAATTGCAACTTAGATTATTGGAACTCCGAAATTTTTTCTTATACAATTTAACCTCATAATGATCGGTATTTAGAAGTAATCTTTGTTCATAATTATCATCACTTAGAATTATTTATGTTCATAATGTTGTTTTTCATATATATTTTTAGTACTAACTTTTATGTTTATATAGTTTTTCGCTATACTTATTTTATGCTATATACTCTAATGTTATATTTATATTAATCTGTACTGGTTTTATGTATGAATTATTTTTGTTTAATTAAATAAACGGGTTCCCTCTATCTGGCATAACGGTATACTCTTGGGTCGACTCATTCGTTTTTCGTCACGTTCCTAAATTTGTCCGATTCTGCTTTCGTCACCCATTCTTTATTCGTCAAGTTAGTCTGCAGTCATTGTCGTCTTTGACCGTGATAAGTTGTTGACCTTTTTCTTATTTCGACTCAATCGTTTTTTGTCATTTCGTATTTGGCCATATTCTAAGTTGGTACCGACTTAAGACTATGAAAATATATGAAAAACATAGATTTAACAGCGAACATGACGAAAGAAAATTATGACGAGTTAAGATCGAGACGGATTAAGATAAAGACAAACAACAAACTTGACCGAAGATGAGAAAGACCATCGACGATCGTGACGAATAAAGAATGGGTGACGAAAGCAGAATCGGACAAATTTAGGAACGTGACGAAAAACGAACGAGACGACCCAAGAGTATACCGGCATAACTTTTTTTGTCCGAAACGCTTAGGACATAACAGATTTGGCATAATCTATTTTGGCATTATCTTAATGAGGCAGAAACATCACTTGGCATAAATAACAATATTTCGAACATTATTTTTACAGAAATTAGATTTGAATATTTTTTTGGGCATATAGCCACATGTTCAAAACTTGCATTGTTCGTCAGGCAGAATTTGCCGTGAGGGTGAAAATTTCTGCAGTGAGCGAGCGAAGCGAGCGAACAAAACCTTCTGGGGCTGATCCGACACGGATAGGTTAGGTTAGAAGACTAAGGCGGGAGCTTTGCTCCCGCCTTAGTCTTCGAGGTAATTTTTTTTTAGCAACCTAGAAAGTACTCAGCTCAGTGAAATAACGTACAGAATATTACTACTACTTCGATTATATTGAGAGGTTGTAATTATTCCTTCTTTGTTATGCTAAAACAAACTATGCCGATACTTTGTATGCACATCCAGATTATGCCTCATCATAAATAGGAGCATCGAAATTATGCTCGAATAATATTCGAACAATTCGAAATATGCCACAACGAAATATGCTAAAGTTGAGTACCTATGCCACAACAGTTTCTGCACAAAGCCCAAAGAATCATACCACAACAGGGTGAACCTAATGGGAAAATGTTTATAAATAAACAATTTATTTCAAATAACTTTATGGGTATAGATTAATGTACTTGACGACTTTAGGAGGATAAAATTTCGAAATAAAAATCGTTATGTACATTGTAGGTAGAAGTATAATTTTTAGTAAGAAAAAAAGTATGAGATAAAATTTTCGGAGTAATGATGATTATGAGTAAAAAACGGTATTAGTAAAAATATTCGAAGAAAAAATTGTATAAGTGCCAATATGGACCCAGTTATCATGCCTATTGACTCATATTTTTCGGATTCGGAAAAAATCAATGAAAGTTTTAACTTTTTATTGTCTACTCTAAACCTATGTTCATTAGGTCTAATTTTCACCTACAAACGGAGAACGATATATTATGTCATCGAGAAAACGTCAATTGAAATAGATGGAAGGAGTGACAATGATTATATGTTTCGAAAATATTTTTTTTCCGACATTTTTATCGCTAGTAGCATCGCAGAGGGAACCTGTAAGCTTACTTGTGAATTTTGAAGATAGTATCAACACGCATATTTAAAAAAAGTTTGATTCCTACGTTGGTTATAAACTGCGACTATACATAACATCGACGCTTAACGCCAACTCAAAAACGTTCCCATAACAATTGTTCAATTGTGCCAAGACGGGCAGGACATAACACTTTTCTTAACACCGCGCATATTACATCTTAAACAAATGTTTATAGAATATTGCGAATCAAAACTTTGATGGACCAACCACAACTATTTTGAAACGGCGGTTTAAGTTTTTATAGGTTGGTTGAATATTGAAATTCATTACCGTGATGCATTGAAGAGGGGGTGACACTTGACAACTAAAATTCACGACCATTTTTGAAAGACAATTTAGTATGGCGTGTGACTTCCACGTTTTATTTGTTCGTAGGTTATAAATGTTATAATCTTAAATAAATACGTTTTCGTGTTCAAATGTTTAGAAGCGAATTAATAACAGCTTCTAGAGACATCTATAAAAGTATATGTCTGTGGTCCTCATTCACAAGAGATTTGCCGAGTCGTCAAATTACCCGTCTTAGAAGCTCATATTACGCGTATTTACTGAGGTCGTTCGAACGACATTATACATGCATATTTTACTGTATTTAATGAACCTATTTTATATATTTTTAATTGGCAATTGCGCACAGCTCTAAAAATAGATAACGATTGCGATTATGCTTCGGATATTCCTTCTAACAAATATAAATATAACTAAACGTTAAACTAACGTGTATTTAGTCTAGAGAGCCTAGGTCTCCATTATCAAGCACTGCCCGCGTTCACGCCTCGCGTGTCGCGAGCGCGGCGCGTACTGACGATCGTCGCGCCGTTTATTATTATTTTAATTAATATTATTAATATTACATGTGGATTACAATCTTAGAATTAGTAATTGTCCTACAAAACTCTTCAGAGTTTGACTATAGGATCCCATTCTCTTTTTAGTTACATTATTTAAAATTGTAATACATAGTGTTATAACATTAAAAAATTATGAGCTTATATTATTATACACATGGCAAGTTATGGAAGTGTGTTTTCAAAAGCCTCTTAAATTTATTTTTGTTGGCCTGACACCTGATGACTTCAGGCAAACTGTTAAGTAGGTAAGGGATGCGTTTCCGAAGAGTTCTATCACCATAGTGGTTAGTTATTCTAGGAACTAACGGTTTTCCTGTAGCCGCGGCCTTTGTATTGTATGAGTGGCTGACAGGTACTAATAAGTTATTATCTGAGTTACGGTCTTTACAGTTATGGTTATTAATAATAAGTAGATATTTATGTTTGTAGCTAACTGGTAATATATTACATACTTTGAAGAGATATCTATAATTATTTTTGTATTTTAATTTGGTTTTATTGTTAACAAGCAGTTTTAGAAACCTGAGTTGCATATTTTCTAGTTTGTTAATGTTAGTTTTAGTAGTGAGACCATAGCCATCTAGACCATAGCTCAGAATTGAATCTACAAGTTCGCTGGGCTCGTTGAGATAAAACCGGTTGAGGGCAGTTCTGCGCCATGAGTTTAACCGTTTAGCCACTAACTTGCTTTGATTTTTGCGATAGACTCTATGTCTATGTAAAATAAGAGTGATGACTTGTAACAAAAGCTACATGGAGCAAGTGAGTGGCTAAGTATATTCATAGTTATTATGTCACGTTATATTTATAGTTATTAAACAACGGCTCCTGTGAACAAGATGTGCGAAGGCGAATAGGAATGGCTAAGAGCGCGATGACATGGCTGCAGAAGATCTGGAATGGCAGGAGCGTCTCGAACCACACGAAGCGAAGACTCGTGAATGCCCTGGTTTTCTCCATCTTTTTGTATGGCGCCGAGACCTGGATGCTAAAGAAAGCTGACCGCATCCGAATAGATGCATTTGAAATGTGGTGTTGGAGGAAGATGCTCCGGATACCTTAGACAGCTCGTCGGACCAACGCCTCCATTTTAACCGAACTCGGCATCAAGACTCGGCTGAGCACAATATGTTTTCGTCGCATCTTCGAGTACTTTGGCCATATTGCCAGGAAACCGGGTGATAACTTGGAGAAGCTCCTCGTCACTGGCAAGATCGAAGGAAAAAGGCCTAGGGGACGAAGTCCAATGCGATGGTCCGACCAAATATCCACCAACCTTGACTCGAAAGTTCACGAGGCTCTACACACTGCAATCGACCGAGACAGATGGCGTAACATCGTCAAAACAAAAATTATGAGAAGAAGTCACGACCCTCAGTGATGAGGAATACGACGCAAGGAGGATGTCACGTTAAATAAATAAAAAAAAAAACGTTATTAGGATCTACGCGAACGGTCTTATTTTTGTCAGAGTTAGATATTCAGAAACGATATTTGAAGCAAAGATCACGTGTACCTGTACGGACACGATTTTTTGTGCAGTTAATTGAAAGCAAAAGAAAAAACTATATTATTTTTATTAATAATTAAGTTATTAAAGTTCAAGGCTCATATCATACTCAAAAATATTACATAGTTTTCAAATATTTAATAAAGATTTTGAATTAAGGTTTTCCTACAAAACAAAATATAAATGTTTTATTTATAATTTATCGTAGAAGATTTTTTTTTTCTACGCCGAATAAATTACTTATATCTTTTAAATAAAATGTTAGCTGTCCTTTACTTTTACATACCTGGAGAAAAGGACAGTGATAATTTTATGTGATGTATATATTTATTCTTGGATTGTAAAGCAGGCCGTAAGATTTTTTATACTATTGTTTTATTGAAGACCATGCAGTCTAGCTTTAATTTTTTTAACCGTCTTCAAAAAAGGAGCAGGTGCTCAATTCGTTTTTTTTTGTGTACCATGGTTACTCAATGTCTCCGAGAATCGTATTCCCATTTTGAAAATCTTTTTTTTTTATCGAATGGGTATAACCGCGAGACGAACCCGCCAAGTTGGGGTCTGATGCTGGGATCTTGAAGAAATCGGTTAAAGTTGTTTTTTTTTATTATCTAATATCTGTAACAAAACAAAACTCGGTCACAAGTGTCACAAGTAATTCCGCTACTGTAACTTATCTTATCTTAAATACCTTCGCACCCCCATTGTTATCGAAGACACGCGACGAGGGCACGAATGCAGATAAGATAAGAAACACTTAAGAGGCCTATCGATGGGTTTTAATGGATTATAAATGGGAAAATTACGTATAATCTTGTTTCATAAAAATGTTGTTATTTTATTGTTTCGGTGACGACTGATTTTGTTTGATTTAGAATTATTTTAAATGTATATTTGAGGGAAAAATCCATTTTCTGATCAATGTGATATGATATATACAGAATATATCAGGATTATAAAAACTAGTAGAGTTATTTTGATAAATATTTAAATAAAAATGAAAATATGTTAGTAATAAGGTGCATGAATACTATAGGTATCAACTAAAATTTTAAAAGAACAGGACCAAAATAATGTTTAAATATAGGACACAAAAATAAAAGCCAACTGACTAAAAATGCGAGAGCTTACTAGAGCGGCATTTTGGCTTTTACAAATTGACGTCATTTTGACATCACATCAAGTAGCCCAATGTTTCACCAAAGTGATTTAATCACATTGTCAGCCCACCTAAGTCCACCAGGTAGGTATATAAAAAAAGTCCGGTGTATTTGTTCTTTTTCACGCTAGATTTTAATCTATACACCAGATATTGAAAAGAAAACATCATCTCATACAAAAATCATCACTGCGTCACATTTTTTAGGGACACAAAATAAGACAACAAAAAGAATTTTGACTCAAATACCCACACTGCGCATGGGCATGCGCATTGGGGATTGCTGTAGTGTGCACACTACTACGATCCCCATGACAATGTCCACTACGATAACGCTGCTGCGTATCATGTCTTCAATAAGGGAATAGTTAGTTTCCACTTCAATGCCTTAATCGGATCTTACGGCACCCACGGTAAGAGTCAGAGTGGTGATACTCATATTAATACTCATACTCACTTATTCGCAATAATTACAATTTTATTACATGTCACTTTGAAAGAAGAAAATTACTAATGATCGTTAATAGTTACAGTGATGAATGTATTCTCACTGTAGTCACCACGACCGTGGCCACTCCATCTGCGACAGTTAACTGTCTAACTATCACAGTTTACGAACTAGGTACAGCTTCGTGACAGACGGACAGACAGGCAGTGGAGCCTTAGTAATAGACTTTTTACATTAATTTTACCCTTTGAGTATGTGTATTCACTTCATAGCTTGTTTATACATATGTCATTCTATGCTTGTTTATATGAGACGAAGCCTGTTGCTGATTTATTTTGTGTTTGTTGCCCCCTGACGAAGCCTGTGTAGCAGATACGTTTCTTTGTAATTGAAATTTGATATTTTGTTGACCTTCTCGTATACGGATAAATATTTCAGTGCCAGTATTTACGAGCAATTAATTCAATGGCAAATAAACAAATACACAGAAAGTAATTAGTCTTATTTCTCATTCTTTGGAATTAACGTCAAAATCAGATGAAATTGTAAAGTTCGAATATGGAACACAGCTTCCAGGGCAAGGCTATACGCGCTTAAATCCTGTTAAAATTGTATAGTTAACATTTTGCAATCCGATCATTTTAAATCTGAATTTTTAAGGACGGAGCGTAAATCGTCGCGTTGTTTGAATAAAGGCGGTGTAGGCATTGCATATTAACTTTTACATCACGCATACATATACATTGTCAGCCTATCTCAGTCCACTGCTGGACGTAGGCCTCCCCTGTTAAGTACACGTATAGATTTACATTAGGAGGTAAATGCCCATAATCACCACGCTAGGAAAGGGAATTGGCAATCGCAGTAATGTGTCCACTATAATAACGCTGCTGCCCATCATCGATCAATTTAAAGAATGGTCAGATTGGTCAGTGATACTTCGATCTCTTAGTCGGTTCTTACGATACCCGCGTGAAAAGTTGAGGTGGTAACAAATGTATTCTTACTGCCATCACTACACGGCAGTTGGCAGAATACTTTCTGATAATTTAAAAGACAAAGCGCAACCCGGCATTATGGGACCCCGTCCGCAAGGCGCGGACCTCGGTGAACTCAACTAAGTATAGGTAGTTAGTTATTTTTTGCATTTTCATGGCATGTATTGTATTTATTATTTTTTTAGCCACGTGGTGAAAGCAACCTGCGTACTGTTTATAAATTTGGTTGCCTTATTGAATATGTATGTCTCCGTTATATACGAGGTGAAAATTTGGTTGTTCTCCATTTCAGGGCTTGTTCAGAATCATTTTTCTATTAAATAAAAGAGAAGAATTTTTATTTCACGTGAAAAAAATATATTTTTGTATGTGGCAGGTCGTTCAAATTAGCTGACACTCCATAGCAAATCAGTAATTTTTCGGGAGAGTAAAAATGTCTTCCGCCTTTTTCCTAACCGGAACACGATACTAAACATGCCCTTAAACGGAGGATAATCATGAAAATTTCACCTTGCATATTACTTAGTATCAGAATTTTTACGTGATTAAACTACTTTACTAAAATATCCTAAAATACGAATCAGTCAGTCTACTTTGTTTATTTTTCTTTTCTTGATTGATTTGCCCAAGGCGCCCTATCATTAATCTTAAAACTTTCAGGCTTGAATCTGAAAAAGGTTTCCAAATTAATGACGCGGTAAGACCGAAATATATTAAAAAATGTTAAGATAATTATTTTGTATAATATGGCATCGACAGGGCCCAATAATTTTAGAAAATAATGCCTACAAAAGTGACAATTTCATCCTCATCATCAGCGTGCATATACGCTCCTTCAATGTGTCCCCGAATTTCTTATATTTTTCTTATTATCATCCTCCTATCTTCTTGGAGGTCTGTGACCAGAGGGGTACCACGGTCTATTAATGCAATTCAGCTTAGGACCTAATCTCGTCGGGCGGAGTCGGGTGGCGGCGGGCGGCAACGAGCGGAAGCGGGTGGCGGCGGGCGGCGGCGGGCTGAGGCTGGTGGCGGCATGCGGAAGCCAACTCGATTTAATCCGGCTTTGACGGGCATGAGGTGTGAAAAAGTCTTTATTTTACAGAAAAAATAAATGAAATTAAATTCCTGTACAGAAAATGCATTTAAAAATACGAACTTATTCCTCTAAATGAGCTTTTCCAATGTACATATAGAACGACTACATGAATAGTAGATCGATTAGAGTAAAATTTCATCCAATATCGTGAAATGTGTTTTAGAGATAGTAATAAGTAATATTTAAGACATTTTGACTATGTCTTGCATTCTGCATTTAGAAAACAGTAGACCTTGGTATACACAAGGCCTTTTTATGGGGGATTTTCATAGTTAAAAACCAAGAATTTGGACTTCAGTTGTCTCGAACCAAACAGTTATCACGAGGCAATGTAAAGAGCATGTCAAATGACATAAGCCTTTTTGGTTTAAACGGGGTTTTGAGGGAAAAGACCCTTTAAATTTCAGAATAAACTTTACAATATATGTTCCCTCAAGTTTTCACAATGTTTACATCCTCGATAATTGGCGATTCGGCAGTAAATTCCTAATTTATATCGGGAAGTATCCCCAGGGGTTTGAACTTATTATCAGTTATTTAACGGCTGTTTAGGATTCCCGAGAAATACATGAGTGTCACGACTGCTTAAAATAAGTTTGTTCTATGAGGAATTAATAAACATCATGGGATAATTTAAAACATTATTCCGCGTGGTGACGGCATTAAGAATACATTCGTCACCACCCCAACTCTTCCCGTGGGTGTCGTAAGAGTCGACTGAAGGATTGAAGTATCACTGACCAGTTGTTTATTATAAGATTGATGATGGGCAGCAGCGATATCATAGTGGACTCACTACTGTGATCGCCAATCCGCTTGCCCAGCGTGACGATTATCTATGGGTAATTTCCTTCTAATGCGTCCATACCCGCAGTTAATACGAGAGGCCTAGGTCCAGCTGTGGACTGATATGGGCTAACGATGTGGTGATGTGGTAATGATGGTATCTTAAAGAAATCGACCTAGTCTCACGGTAGGCTTAATGGAGTCTTTTTGGCTGTAGATACTAAGCAGTGTGTCCATTTCCATTATGATCATCATGTTCCTGCCCATCATCAATGGTCAATATCACTTCCCTCACACCCACTGGAAGAGTTGGATAACAAATGAATTATATTCTTTTTGAGATTTTGAGCTGTGGCCGAAACTGTTTGTATTATTTGATATTAGTGATAAGAAATCAGGCCATCCGCAGCAGAACCAATGTGACCGATATAGCTCTCTGAATTGCTAAACTGAAGTGGCAGTGGCAACGAAGGAGTAGAACCGATGTACTTTGGGGCGGAAAGGTTCTGGAGTGGCAACCACGTACCGGAAGGCACAGCGTCGGTAGGCCCTCCACAAGGTGGACCGCTCAACTCGTGAAGGCCGCAGAAGTCTGTAGGATGCAGGTGGCGCAGGACTGTTCATGGTGGCGATCCTTGGGGGCCTATGTCCAGCAGTGGACGTCTTTTTGGACTGATATAATGATTTGATGGATAAATCCATCTAACAGTAATGAAAGTGACCATTTGATCTTCTGTTTATTTACTTATGATCCAAGTGCAAGTGTTATACTATATCTGTATAAGTGTTATTTTGATATTTAGACATAACAATAGTAAAATTTGCACAATTAATAACCAAGGATCGGACAAACGCCCGTCATTTTGAAAACGTAACCCTGTTCCGTACAGCAGAGACTTCCTTTTATTATGATGTTAACATATTTTATTTAATATGATGTTTTTTATAACACTAACACAATAGTTATTTGTACAACATGAGAGCAAAGTACGTATTTGATGCGAGTGTCAGTTTTGAGTCTTGAGCGTAGCGAGAGACTCGAAAGACACGAGATTCAAATAACTTTGCTCTCAAGTTGTACATACAACTTTTCACCTCAGCATGGAGAAAAGGAAAATATGTTATTAAACATTTATACGTGCCATCCCGTTATTTTTTGTTTTTGTTTTACCATTATGTTTGTAACAGAAAGTACATAATTATAACTACATACAAAAAAATGAAAGCTCTTAAAATTTTATAAAACAGTTATAATTATTTAGAAATGAACTCGTGTCGAATTTCTGAACGCGATTCTGACTCGCCTAGTACCACGATATCCGTCCGTTTTAAAACGGCTGACTTTCTCTCTGTCACACTTATATATAAGAGCGATAGAGAGGTGGAATGACGGACGCCAATGTTATGTATGCTTGGTGGTAGGGGCCATATGCCGTTCGGATACAAGGAATCGGGTCCGATAAAACGCGTCGTCTAATACAACTAACTGGCTGAATACGCTAGGATGCCATGAACGAAAAAAAAATGCATATTATGACAATTTATAACGTAACATTTTTCATCTCTGTCTTTTTACTAACAAGTGAAAGAAACAAAAGAAAAAGTTGAAGTCTAAACGTCATGGAAAACAACATTCACTCAGTGAGCAAAATCGCACTTTGCTCACTGATTTCGCGAATCAAAAGAAGTCTTTTCGAGCTGCTGAGGTGAAAAGTATATATTTTATTTTGTCAGCCGTAGTCCAGTTGGTAGTGACCCTGCCTACGAAGCTGGAGGTTCCGGGTTCGAATCCCGGCGAGGGCATTATTTGTGTATTTATTTATCACAAATATTTGTTCCTTGGTCCTGGCTGTCTATGTATTTAAGTATCTATATGTATATATCTATTATATATATCGCCGCTTGGTACCCACATCATAAGCCTTAATTGAGCTTACCGTGGGACTAGGTTGATTTGTGTAAGATGTCCCAAGATATTTAAGATATTATTTATTATTATTTAGTAGATCCCAACTCTTTCTTACTTTACAGTACTCTTTCTTACTATGCTTTATATTCTTACATGGAATTGCCCTGATGATGATGGTGAGTAGGTAGTTTCTGTAGGTATTTACTAAAGCTCTCCACGTTTAATATTCTAGAGATTCCTAAGCTGCCTTTTGTCTCCGAAACACTCAATAGGTTTTCCAGTGTTTAAATTGGTGCCTGAATGCTTCAATAGGCTTTAATTACAGTGAGATTGGCTTCTCAGTTAATTGGAACGGTAAAATACTAGACCTGCTTTAAATACGAATTGGTTTATTATAATTGAAGCTTATTATGTCTGTTCAGTTGTAGCAACATAGGTCACTAAATATAAAATTACAAAAAAATAAGCAGAGGGACTGGTTTTACCACGTAACAATTAACTTTTAAAAAGATTGGCGTGAGCAATGTTTAACTGTAAAACGTCAAGTTCAAGTGGTCTAGTTGGGTAAGCGAAACAGAGGGGCAACTGTGACACTTCAATACGACGTAAATTATTGGCCCGGGAAAAGTGGAAAGTATGTTTCACTTATTCAACTTGAGTAGGTATACTTTAATATTATTTTCTTCGGTTACCGCGAGGATTACTCATGAAATAAAACTATGAAAATGGATAAAAAGACAGGGTTCGTGGTCAGCGGGCGACTGTAAAGTGTTCGAAACGTAGGAATGAAGTTAAAGTTAATTAATATAAACGAGTTTATTTGTTTTCATAGTTTTATTTCTTGAGTATACTTTATTCGCTATATTGCAAGGCTGGCACATTGAGTAAGGAAGCTGCCAGCACATCGGGCACCAGTCTAAGCTTCAATCTTCTTATGCCTTATACAAGAGAATTGCCCAAAAATGTTCAATTAAATGTTTACCAAATCGGCAGGAACTAAAGCTGATTTAAGTTTGTTCAAAAAAAAATCGAGACAAACAACTGAATCTCTGTTCTAAATAAGTCAATAAAATATATTTTGATGTTAATACGTAAGGACCACATGTGCCTTACAAGGATACCTATCTTTAGACAAATTCTGCTTCTAAATGTTGATTTAGTTTAGAATGTTTACACTCTAAATTATGTTACAGACCCTTCCCAATCTACCCGTAGAACTGCTAAGACAAACATTACCACGGTTGGTCGAATTTTGAGGCAAAATACGAGTTATATATGTACGGATCCGGTATGTAAATACATCTTCACTGTGTTTGCAGTGTGGTGACGGCAGTATGACGTTTCTGACCACCCGAACTCTTCATGTTGGTGTTGTAAAAGTCGAGTAACAGTCTCCTCAAATCAATCGACATAGAATTGGCTTGTTGTTGTATTCTGGCCCATTTTTTCCGCAACTCGACAAACGTGCCTATTTTGCGTGGTCCCAACGCTGGCCCAATACTTGTTGGGGACTTCAGATACACCCTTGAATTTCTTCTCAGTTGTATGTAGGTTTCCTCACGATGTTTTCCTTCACCGTAAAGCACTTGTGTATATCAACTGATATTTCGTACATAAGTTTTTTGAGCCGGTCGAAAAAGCTTTATGTTAACGGCATGATAGCGAAATATTCGAAGTTGCGTCGGCCGAGTTAATATGTGCCCAACAGCATTTTTTTGCCGGCATAAGCCGATTCCTTGTCGATTGATTTCAGGATCCCTAAGGGATTGAAGTATCATTGACCATTCATTAAAGATTGATGACGTGCAGCAGCGTCATCATAGTGGACACATTACTGCGAACACCAATCCGCTTGTCCAGCGTGGCAATTTTGGGCAAAAAGTCGTCTCTATTGCTGTCTTTACGTCTTTACATTATGAGCATATATGTATTATATAAATCCACTGCTGGACAAAGGCCTCTCTTATTATCCATGGACGCATTAGGAAGTAAATACCCATAGTCGCCACGCTGGGCAAGCGGGTTGGCGATCGCAGTAAATGTGTCCACTATGATGATGCTGTTGCTTATAATGAATCTTAAATAGAGAAATGGTAAGTGGCATTTCGATTAGTCTACTCTTACGACACTCATGAGAAGAGTTGGAATGGTGAAAAATTTATTCTTACTGTCGTTACCACTCGGCCATTACATCTTACCCCGTTAATAAAAATGATTCATCTTACCCCAACGCGAGTATCATACAGCACTTATAAAAGGCTATATTACCTTTTATTAGCCGTATAAGCTTTTAGTTTTCACTTTTTTTCAATCTTAATTGTTTAGAAAACTCAATTGGTGTAATTTAAGAATAAAAGATATTGTAACTTGTTTATTTGAGCTCATATTGCATAAGGAAGAGCGGTGTCTCCCAACAGAGGCATTTCTTGCTTACAGGAAGGCACTACCTTGTATTATGTTTTAAATGTATTTAATAAAATAAATAATTTATTATTCTTGTTACCATGGAATAGAGTCGAGAAGTGGTCACACTTTTGCCGATACCATTATAACAAACTTTTTACCAACTCACCAAAAATGTACGTATTTTCTACTTGTTAAGAACAAAAAGGAAGCCGTATTAATTACAGCTCGTTGGTCTCACGTAATTATAAGATCATCCTTATAAGACCAATTGAGCGTGATAGAAGACCTTTATTCGCCTTGAACGGTTTCTTTGTTTTGTCCATTTTGCCTTTTATACTTCATTAAATTACTGCCAACGACATCAATGACTAGAAATGCGGAGTTTTCGTCTAAAAACACTGTCTTTAGGTACCTATAGTCTAAGTACATATCTGAAATGTACACACATATATTTTTAGGTACTATGCTTGAGTTATATACAAAGTGTGTACACTTCAAAAGTTTTGGGACATGACAAAAAAAATTTGCTTGTTTCCATTATGAAATACGCTTAAGAATAAAGAAATTTAATCCAATTTTAAAAACCGGTCAAGAGCATGTAGGGCCATGCTCAGTGTAGGGTTCCGTAGTTATTCAAAACCTGTTCCACCTATCAAGTTCAAAATAATTTTTCGAGATAGTTTTTATAGAGATTTTTTCATATAATTTGGTTCATTATGGTTTATAAGTTAAAGGGTGATTTCCGAAAATATAAAAATTACAATAAAATATTTTGATAAGCTCCTGTTTCATTTTGAATTCCTATCCAACAATAATAATATACCACACGTTAGGGTTGAAATAAAAAAATCACCTCCACTTTACTTACCCTATACGCAATAAAATATTTTTTTTCCACTTTTTAATTTACCACTTTGTCGGCGTAATTATTTTACATATTGGTTAAATTTCAGCTTTCTAGTGCTAACGGTCAATGAGATTATCCGTGTACGGACGGACAGACAGACAGACGGACATGGTTAAACTATAAGGGTTCCTAGTTGACTAACGGAACCCTGAAAAGCCAGATGTTCTAATACTATTATTTAGTTAAGTTCTTATTGTACCTAATGTTAGTTTTAAGGTGCATGCATGTTTCATTTTGCCGTTTGTTTAAATTGTTTTTGTTTTTATCTAAGCCGTGTTTGTTGTGGGAATGAATAAATAATTACCTATCTATCTATCTACTATTGAAATAGATACACCGCCAGGTTAAAGCTTAAATCCGCCTCAAATCGGGACACGAAACGACACGTCCATATACTTTAATGCTTCGTATATGCACAAAGCGACATGTGTAGCGGTAGTTTAAGCACCATTAAAGATAGCACCGTATCAGGGTTTATTGCATCTGTGTTTGCCGCGGGGCAAGAGCGTCGTATCCGATCGTTATTACCCGAAACGAGGTTTGCCCGAGAGAACAATATTGGCCTCTAAAAGTAGTGTAAAGTTGAAGGGTTAGGATTGTAAGCTCTCGGCGTCCAATAACGGTGGACGTACTAAGCAATTGGAACTCTAGGTCACTCTAAAACAATGTCATAATGACAACAGCTACCTAGTTATACTTGCCGATTTCTTAGAATGAACTTTTGACAGCTATACAGGCTGAAACATGAGTCGTGAACAGTAATACGTTTTTCTAACTCTATAAACAACTAACACTAGGTACTACTTATAAAGGTGCATTCAGACCAAACGAGCATTCGCTGTTCTATCCCCCACTCTACGAAATCAACGAATCACGTTTTGTGTAACGATCGAATTTCGTAGAGTAGGGGGTTAGAATAGCGAATGCTCTTTTGGTCTGCATGCACCTTTAACCAGTTAAACCTAAGGAATCCTTTACTTTCCCACTTAAGGTACGGCTACTGATGAAGGGATGTTGAAAAAATCGGTTTAAGTAGGTTTTAATTTCTTTATTTGCTAATTAGTTTTACTAAAATTTTTAGACATTCTTGTACAGTCAAGTGCAAAATACGTGCATCAAAAAAATCCTCTTGTATATAATATATGTTACGACGTTCTATTACATAGAACTAAAGTGCAGTGGGACATATTTTTGAGCATCATCTTTTGCCTTTAAAACAGTAATATAGTACATTTGTAAGCAAGTGAAAAAAAAGAGTGCCTAAAAAGAGAAATTTACGCACGCGAAGCGTGCGCAAAGTTTACTTTTCCGCACTAGTTAGGAAACAGTACATTTCCTAACTAGTGCGGGAAAACTTTTTTTCGGCGAGAGTGAAAGTTGGAGACTTGGAGCCCGAGTGAAACGAAGGCGACAATCACGCGAGTTAAAAAAAAGTTTTTGCACGTGTTAGGGACGATATTATTCATAACAAGTGCGTCAAAAAGAGAAATTACCGCGCGCGAAGCGTGCGCAAAGTTCGTTTTGCGCACTAGTTAGGAAAATTAATAACGAATACGCTATTCTAGTAGATATGGGCGTTTAATTATAACCGCCCGAAGTTACTCAAGTGATCAAATAACGTGGTTAGCTATTCGTTAGTTCGCCTGCACCGTAATTAAACAGAATAGTTGGTATTATGTTACCTATGAGTACTGCTTCTGTGTCGCAGACATGTCGGTGAGTAGACGCAACAAGTCAATAATTATAATAGTAATCGCTAGCTATGTGACTCAACCTCGTATAATGGAAGATTAGAAAACATCAATTTGCTTTTATAATTAAACAAATTGATATTGAAGTTACTTTTTTGCAATGCGGATAATCCCACAATGTCGTAACATTGTAATCCAGAGGAAGCGGTTTTGAATCCCGTGACAACCAGAGTCTTTCGCAGTTGATTTTTTCTATGGTAACCACATCTGTTACGACATTGTGGGCTCGTTTAATGGCTTACGAGGTTGTGTTACAAAAATATATTTCTGTACAAAAAATTTCATATTACATTTTACATATTACATTTCATACATACAAGGTTGAGACACACAACCATCGTGATCATTTTGATTTTTTTGAAATTTAATCCATATTTTATTTCATCGGTATTTTAAAGTTCATTGCAATACAATTTTACACAGTTAAGGCCTCAATCAAGACAAAAATCACGATCGCGTGAATTGCGTTACGAAAGTTGGTGATAAAAACGACATATCTATCCCCTCAACTGTGGAGACAATCCGAGAGGACGTCTGTCACCAATGTAATTGGAAATTAGAATTTTCTTTTTAAGGTTTATTTTACAGTAGTACATTTTTGACAGACCACATATGAGCTTTACATATCACATATGACATATAGGTATGTATATTGTATATATTATATACTTTGTGTATATATACAAGTACTGGGTCAGCGTTAGGACCACGTAACATAGGCACATTTGATGTCTAGTAGGAATTATGGCTTTTTATGTAGGTGGGCATTTTTACTTTTAGGGACACCCAATTAGCGTAAAACTAAAAATCCTTAATTGCAGTCAGCTTTGTAACGACAGTTAAGTATAATATCTTCAGTGCTTAATTGTTGTTGCAAAGCTGACTAAAATTAAGATTTTTTAACTTCACGCTAATTGGGTGACCCAAAAAGTGAAAATGCCCAGGTACCAGAATTATGCGGCATCTATCTATTTAGATAAAGTGCATGTCTGTGCTCTATCGATTACGGGTCAGTTTTCGCAGGGAAATAGGAACTTAAACGTCGAATTTGCAAGTTTCCGAATTTAAGTTTAGATTTTGTAATATAAAAGTATTGTTTCTTATTTCTTTCTTTGACTTTGGTTAAATTTTTAACGAAACTTCTATACCTAACGATGTTATTTTTGTCTAATGAGAGTTCTCTCGAAGACGTAGGTATGCCACTAGTTAGCGCCACTTAGCTGTAAAGTCCCGCTAAGAAACACAATTATCTAGCCCAAAGAAAAACTAACTAGAAGGTACGAGTATTTTTATTTTTTTTATATAATTTTATTAACTCATACAAAACATTTAAACACGAAACTATAGGCGCTCTGAGAATTTAGACAAGTTTATGGACCTCACGCCTCAGTGCTGCCGCCCCGCCCTGGTGAACGTCATTTCAGAAAATTCTCATTGGTAGTTACCGATAAATATCATAATAGGTATATTAAAACAGTTCTCAGCTTCACACTTCCAAAAAGTCTCATTCAAATATTTCAACACAATTTTATGCTCCTTAATGCTTTAAATTTACGAGTCTCCTTAACAACCAGGATATAAGTCCATTCATTTACAAAAACAGAAATGTGACGTTTTAAAGACCATATCACGTCTAATATCGGGCTCGAGTTTTGTCTCTCTATATTATGTGTACCCTAACTACGTGTAAAAGATTGTAAAAAATCATCGACATGTCTAAGTGTTCTGTTTCTATCTCTCCATCGAAGGTGTCATCGGAGTGAAGAAGACAGGTGCTCGAGATTTACAATTCGAAGGCTTGCAAACTGTTCTATTTCTGGGATTTGCTATACGAGTATATCTCTAAATACGACAAACTTCAAGCAAATTCATGTTTAAGATAATGTTTCGCAAACATATTCTCGGGGAAGATTTTTTATGACATTTCAAATTTCATATTTAAAATCAGTTTCCATCACGTCATTATTTATTGCAACGAATATTTAGTATTATACCTAATAATTATAGTACCTACGCATTTACAACATTATTTTGTTTGATAAATTATTTTCTTCCTTCAGCACTAACTCTGATTTCTGTTTGACTGATAGCGACTTTGTATTAAATCCGCAATTTAAATTTCATTCTTAGTTTGCTCAAAATTCAAATAAATACCTCGACCTTAAGATGTACTAAAAGTACGAGTATGTATGTATTTTAGTGTTCAGGAGATTACAAATAGTTAAAAATTTATTTGAAACTGGCGTTTAATATTTTGTGGAATGATTCTAGACAACATATCGTAGGGTGTTCTAATACGTAAATATAATTAAAAACACATTTTCGATATAATTATTATTCAAAGCCATCGATCGAATGGCTCTGAATAACGAAGTATGACATTGATTTACGAATATGATAAGGCATAAGCTAATTTTAGAATTGTGAAATACGGTTTTTTATTAATAAATAATTATTTATGTAAAAAAATAATAAGATTTTTGACTAAAAGATGCAGATGGGCATTTTCGCGAGAAGAGATCCAAAAAAATTTTTTTTAAGGTAGGTAAATTTAATGTTTTTCCTACTCAGAATAACGAGTTCTTTCAATCTAGGAGAAAAAAAGTACAAGAAAAACATGGTCCCACATTTTTCATACATTTTACATGCTCTCCACTTTGTAACCGCTGTACAAAGTGTTTGAAAAACGGTTACGTAATAGAAACAAAAAGTTGGGACACTTTTTTTCTTCTAGTAGGATCGAAAGAGCTCGTGATTTTGAGCAGGAAAAACATAAAATTTACCTGTTTCAGAAAAATAAGTTTTTGGATCTCTTCTCGCGAAAATGCCCAGATACCTACTCAATTTTTTTCGTGATTTGTCTAAAAGTTCAATCATTTCTCTCATATTTTAATGACAAACGGGACTTAATCGCATAAACTTACGTTATACGTCATAAAGGTGTCTTTTGGTTCGATTGCAAAAAAGTGTATATTATTATAGATTATTATAGACCTTTAATGTAAACAAAATTAAACGTTTAACTAAAAAAAATATGTAACAACTTTTGGTAGTGTTTCCTGTGAGTGATCTACAAAACGCACTTACATTATTCAAATGTACTTCGGAAGGTAATTGGACGGAGTATACCATACAGTCTGCACCACTATCTTAATACAATTGACGCGATCGTGATTTTTGTTTTTATTAAGGCCTTATAACTATGTATTTTTTTTTGCAATCGGCACTTTTTCGAGTGAGCGTTGCTGAGAGAACGCAGGTATCGTCTTAAGGTGCGTTCAAACTAAAAGAGCATTCGCTGTTCTAACCTAAACGTGATTGGTTGATTTCGTAGAACGGGTGCTAGAACAGCGAATGCTATTTTGGTTTAAACGCACCTTTAAATGAGTTTACGAAGTCGATAGCGACTATTTTGGTATTGGTTATTGCAGACACATAGTACGGGTAGATGCCAAGTCGCAAGTAATGAAAGCCTAAGCAGAATGTACGGTCGAGAGACACATACATCTCCGAAATATAGGTTCCCGAAGGGAGTTTTCCGTTTACCTCGAAACTTCGCTATTATCATCGTGTTTAGGGGTTTTAGTTATATTCAATTGGAATAGGTTGTTTAAACCTTTTTTTCGGTAACATAGTTTTGTGTAATGTATAATACGAGTATATAACTTTATCTTTTTTGTATTTTCTATTTCACAGAATTATTTTGGTTACAGAATTTTTTTAAGGAAATTTTGGTAGGTAACTAAAATGTGTGTGTTTTATTCTTTTCGTTGGCTTGTTTCATACGATTCTGTCACACTTTTAGTTGCTGTTTCGACTCAGTATATAAAAAAATGCGGTGCAGTTGAATTTCTTTTTCACGCTAGATTTTAATCCATACATGAGAAATAGAAAATAAATAATCATCTCATACAAAAATCACCACTCCGTCACGTTTTTTAGGGTCACAAAATAAGACAACGAACATAATTTTGACACAATTATTACGTTACGTAGTTAATCTTTCAAATTTACAAGCTTTGATTGTATGGCCTGTTCCGATGCATGTTTAGCTACCCTATATTATAGAATTCTATGTTATATTTTCGGGATAATTAAATCTGGACTAGTGTGACAATGTTCAGAATTCAAACTTAGTATAAATCAATATAAATTACATTTTTGCTCCATTTGGTTAATATAATCCTGACGTTTCGGGCATGATGTTGAACCCGTGGTTGCAGATAGACTCAGAACAATATTAAACGTAAGTTTACGCGTTAGTCGTTAAAATTGAAAGGTTTATTCAAACAACATGCATGTAAATATTGTAAATTCTTTATTGTAGACAGAACACAGGTAAAAATACACATAATAACAGCAATTTAGACGGGTACAAAGGCGAATTTATCCCTGTAAGGGATCTTTTACAGTTAACCTTTGGGAAGCAAACACTGCCGCGTTCCGATAATTGAAGTTTCAGGTGATTGAGGTTAGGATACTTAAAATAAATAAATATCTTGGGACATCTTACACAAATCGACCTAGTCCCACGGTAAGCTCAATTAAGGCTTGTAATGTGGGTACCAGGCGACGATATATATAATAGATAGATACATATAGATACTTAAATACATAGACAGTCATGACCAAGGAACAAACATTTATGATAAATAAATACACAAAGTATGCCCTCGCCGGGATTCGAACCCGGAACCTCCAGCTTCGTAGGCAGGGTCACTACCATGTGCATAAAGATGTGTCGGAGAAAGACATACAGGATTATTTGTTGCAAAAAACAGGGGAAAATGTGTCCTTGATAAAAATAAAAATGCGAAAACCAAGGGCTTATCAGTCATATAAACTGTTTGTCTCGGCGGATAAATTGAGTATGTTTATGGATGATGCATTGTGGCCGGAGGGGGTTTATTTCAGGCGTTTCGTGTCCTTAAAGGATCGTCGAGAGGAGGCGTTAAGTAGTGAGAATAGAATTATTAAATCAAAATAGTATAAAGGACGAACAAAATGAATACAGAAACTACGCGTTTAATTAGTTTTAACTGTAAATGTTTGAAGAGATCTATTGAAGGAGTAAGGGAACTGTGCTCGGAAGGTGACATTGTTGCCTTGCAGGAGACCTGGCTGTTGCCGCACGACTTGCCGCTCCTCGGTACAGTACATGAAGATTTCGCGTATACGGGATCATCTGCAGTCGACACGGGGGCCGGTATACTCATGGGGCGACCCCACGGCGGCGTGGGGTTGCTTTGGAGAAAGTCTGCGTTTTCGGAAGTCACTGTAGTGGAGTGTAAAAATGTGCGGTTAGCGGCAATAAAGGTGAAAGTGCATGAATCCTCATTCTTGGTGTTCAGCGTATACATGCCGGTAAATGCGCCAGAAAACGTGCCTTTGTTTACTGAATGTCTTGGAGAAATTAGTGCGATTAGTGCGGAATACGAGGACATTGAAGCATTGTACGTCTTGGGAGACCTTAATTCGCACCCTGGGGAACTTTTTCACTATGAACTGCTGCAGTTTTGTGAAACGCAGTTGTGGAAGTGCGTCGATTTAGAAATGCTGGGCTCAGACTCTGGAACATTTACAAGTGAAGCGCACGGATGCAATAGGTGGTTAGATCACTGTGTTGTCACTGAGGCGGCGCGGCAAACGGTGTGCAGCGTCAAGGTAAAATATGACACATATTGGTCCGACCACTTGCCGCTCATAATTGAATGTAAATTAACTAAGTTGAATATTAGGTGCAGTAGTGGTAGGGGTAGGGTACGTAACGAGGGGGTAATGTGGGGTAATAGGCAACCCTCTCAAATAGAAACGTATCATTCCCTGTGCAATGGTAGGCTACAAATGCTGGACTTTCCTGTCGAGCTAACGTCGTGTGCTGATAAAGTATGTATGGAGCGCAATCATTACGTAATTTTAGATAAAATGTATGACGACATTATTACCACTTTGACGGATGCGGCGAGAAGGTCTAGCAGGAGTGGGCAGCCCAGGAGGAATGTCCTGGCTGGTTGGAACAAGTACGTCACCGAAGCGCATAGTCTCGCAAGAGAAAAATTTCTGATTTGGGTGTCGTCTAATAAACCTAGGCAGGGTCAAGTGTATGAGGATATGTGTGTATCCAGAAGGGCCTTCAAGGCAAAGTTAAAATGGTGCCAAGATAGGCAGGAGCAAATTAAAGCTGACATTCTTGCCACCAAAAGGGCTGCTAATGACTTTAGGGCCTTCTGGAAAGACACAAACCAGCATAGCGTAAGACCTAGTGTCCCTGTGAGTGTAGGGGGAGTTACTGACAAGAAGGACATCGCGGATAGTTTTAGGCGTGTGTTTTCTGTAGAACCAATCCTGCATAAACCTACAAATGAGGTACGATATGCTGAGGCCGTTATGGCTGAGAGTAAGCTTAGTTTCACAGCTAAGCAAGTTCACACCATAATCAAAAACATGCAGAGGGGAAAATCACCGGGGCATGACGGGCTCAGCATAGAGCATCTCAAGTATGCGGGAGTACACTTGCCGCGGGTATTGGCGATGTTTTACACATTGTGCATTAGACATGCATATCTCCCTAAAAAGCTCACCAGGACAGTGGTAATACCGTTAGTGAAAAACAGAACGGGAGATTTGTCGGACGTGGGGAATTACCGGCCCATCTCGCTGGCAACTGTGCTTGCTAAAGTTCTTGATAGCCTTCTTAATGAACAACTTTGCAAGTACATAAAGTTACACGACGCACAATTCGGTTTTAGACCAGGTTTGTCCACAGAGACTGCAATATTGTGCGTTAAGAGGGTTATCCGGTACTACAAAGATAGGAACACGCCTATATATGCGTGTTTTATGGACCTGTCGAAAGCATTTGATCTGGTTGTGTACGACGTACTGTGGGACAAGCTAGCAAAAACTGGTATACCGAGTGAGTGCGTAGAATTGTTAAAGTATTGGTACAGCAGCCAGGTCAATTGCGTGAGATGGGCAGGGGAAGACTCTGACGAGTATAGGTTGAAATGTGGGGTGCCGCAGGGGGGATTAACATCTCCCGTGCTGTTCAATCTATATGTAAACGAGTTGATTGAGGGGCTCAGCAACACACATGTCGGATGTCATATTGATAAAACATGTTTTAACAACATTAGTTACGCAGACGACATGGTGTTGCTGGGTCCATCGAGTGACTCATTACGGCAACTCATTCGGAAATGTGAAGGGTATGCCGAGGAGCACGGTCTTAGGTATAACACTAGCAAGAGCGAGTGTGTACTCTTCAAAGCCAGTAAATACAACCCTACAACAATACCTGCGATCGAGCTGTGCGGCGTACCCCTAAAGAGAGTTGAAAAATTCAAATACCTAGGGCATATCCTTACTGAAGATCTAAAGGATGACCTGGATCTAGAGAGGGAGAGAAGGGCGATGGCAGTGCGGGGTAATATGCTTGCCCGCAGATTTGCAAAGTGTAATGAACAAGTCAAATTGACGCTTTTTAAAGCTTACTGTCAGACATTCTACACTTGCAGTCTGTGGGTAGGCTTTACACAGAGGGCATACAATGCACTGAGAGTCCAATACAACAATGTCTTGAGGATGCTGTTGCGGCGGCCAAAGCACTGTAGTGCATCGGGCATGTTTGCCGAAGTGCGAACAGACGACTTTTTCGCTATCAGGCGCAAGCGTGTCGGATCGCTACTCAGACGAGTGCGGGGCAGCAGCAACGGCCTCCTTAGGGCTTTGTCGGAAAGCATTGACTGCCCTATCACCAGATACTGGGTTGAAGTGGCCATCGGCAAGGCCAAGTAGGATGAGGCCACGGCCAGATCGTAGGTTCTTTGCCAGTATCTGGTCTAAAAGTTTGTAATTTGTAATGTGTCTGTAATGTATCACTAACATAGTTATTAAGTTAAAATGTTACTAACAAACTATGGATCAATGATCTGAAATAAATATTTTTTATTTTTTATTATTTACTACCAACTAGGCTACGGAGGCTGACAAACACTACTGATAATACTTGAAGTACTACTGGCAAAATATCAGCGATGTGGCTTCTGCCGCATCATCATGCTGAGCCAGCGCCCATTCTATACGACACATGGCCTACATCTTCTATTTGTAGTAGTTTTAAGAAAAATGTACCTAGATTTTAATTATATTATGTTAATCCTTAAGCTTTTATTGTTCGTTTTATGCCGTATAAATTGTGGGTGAGACTAAAGTTTTTTTCTATCTATCTACTGCAGGTATTTCAGTTTCACCAATAGGACATTGTAGATATTCTTGTAACCAACCACACTACACTGAATTCGTCTTTGAAATTAACTAACGCTGTGTCCCTGGAGCGCGTATACTTTGAATATTACTAGGGCTGTGCGAAGGAGAGACCAAAGCCTGGAAAAGTTGACAGTCGTCGGGAGCATAGGGTCGACGCAGGGGCCGATATCCGACCAGATGGAATGATCAACTGAGGGACTGTACCTCCTACAAGTTTTGCTCAGTTGTAAAAGATGCAATGGAGGCAACTCATACACTCCAAATGTAAATTATCCAATGATGATCACGATCCTCAGTCATGACGGAGCGGCCAAAGAGAGAGAGAGAGAGAGAGAGAGAGAGATATAGGTTTATAGTATTTTTTATACTGTGTGATGCCGGCAGTAAGAATACATTTGTCACACCAACTCTTTCCGTGGTTGTCGTAACTGTCGTAAGAGTCGACTAAGCGATTGAAATGTCGCTGACTATTCTTTTATTACAATAGATGACGGGCAGCAGCGTCATCATTTATAATGGACACATTACTGCGATCGCCAACCCGCTTGCCCAGCGTGTCGATGATGGCCATTACCTTCTAATGCGTCCAATACGCATAAATAATAGGAGAGGCCTACGTCCAGCAGTGGACTGTAATGGCTCATGATGATGAGTATTAAAGATACGCGTAAGAATATAGTACCTACACTGTAAAAAAATATGGTACTTTTTGACAAGTCTTTATTTTGGCTTCAATCATCATCATCAGCCTATAATAGTCCATTGCTGGACGTAGGCTTCTCCTATTAACTATGCGTATAGAGGCATTAGGAGGTAAATGATCAATTAAATATACTTACTAGCATTTTGTGTCCCAAAATCTAGTATTTTACGTAATATATTTATCTTCAGTACACAGAGTCAAAATATAGTATTAACTATATAATATAGTACGGTTGACAACCCTAAATATAACTGTTAGAGCAATTTGCAGATGGAATGTAATGCAGATTCAATAGTTGGTAAGCTGTATGCAATAATAATTAGTGCATTTTCTGAAAGTGCACTCTGCTTTTGGGAGAAACCACAGAGAAACTTATTTATGTACCATATTTAACTACCTATATTAACTATAATTGGCTATTGCACGAGAAATGCACGTACGTTTAAAGGGCGAGCCACACCAAATGCGTATGCAGCGCGTGCACGTGTGCGTATACGTGGCGTGCGCGTTGTAGTGTATGAAATGTCATAATAGAACGCACACCGTCTGCTAGTTACGCGCATACAACATAATTTAATAGATCATTAAGTTCTCGCTCGAAAAAGGTGCATTTAGACTAAATAAGCATTCGCTCATTCTATCCCCCACTCTATGAAATTCGTTCGTTACACAAAACGTGATCCGTCGAAATTCGTTGATTTCGTAGAGTCGTTCGTTTGATCTAAATGCACCTTTACCGAACGAACGTACATTCATGAAATGTAGTTCACAGCGATTTCGATTATTCATTCTTCTTACACAAATCAACTTAGTCTCATGGTTAACTCAATAAAAACTTGTGATGTCGGTGCCAAGCGACGATGTAATGTAAAAGTTAGACACGTAATTATAGATGAAACACGTTCGCAGATATATTTTTACATTAATACTAATAAATATCAATACTTTTAAAAATGTAAAAGAACATTTCAGGTTTCAAGTTAATAATAAAACCAACATTGTGTTCTAAATGTGCGTGATTATGGAATAATCTGCCGTGTGGTGACGGCAGTAAGAATACATTTGTCACCACCCCAACTCCTCCTACGGGTGTCGTAAAAGTCGACTAAGGGATTGAAGTGTCACTGACCATTTTACAAGATTGATGATGGGCAGCAGCGTCATCATAGTGGACACATTACTGCGATCGCCAATCCGCTTGCCCAGCGTGGCGATTATGGGCATTTACCTCCTAATGCGTCTATACGCATAGTTAATAGGAGAGGCCTACGTCCAGCAGTGGACTAACATAGGCTGATGATGATGATGATGATGGAATAATGGAAGTTTATGTTTGTGGCCTTTTTTTAGATTCTACTGACGAGTGGTATATAAATATATGTATGGAGAATAGATTTTTCTATTCCTTAAATAACTAATAAAGGGCATTTCTCTGAGCGTTTCAACCGCCGTGACTTCGGTGGCAGCCTTATTTTTAACCCTTAACCACCTACGTGCGGTCTCACAGACACTGGATTATTCAAAATTGACAATAACTGAACGCCAGTACATCGCTCATGCCTCTGTGACCTTGTACCTTTGCCCAGCACCTCCGCAGTGCTGGCCATGCTGTCGACTCGTTCAGACGTGCACTCATTTGGATTTTGTGAGTAATAAAGTAGCACCGCATGTAGGTGGTTATGATACATTTTGTAGGTGTCTCAGTGACCACACGTAGGTGGTTGTGTTATTTAAATTTTGAACACAGTTTTGAAAAAAGGTTCAAAATATTAAGAAACTGGCCGAAAAATTAGTGAAACCCTATTTAGAGCGTCGTGCAAATAATCAGCGTCTTCCACGGGACTAGAAACTTGTTTTGAATGTGAATGTTCGAACAAATTGTGTGTCGACGGCAGACAAAAATGGTTATGTCTAAAGCATGTAATTATACAAAAATATCTTATTTGTAACCAAATTAGATACTTTAATAGCATTTTTGATTGCTCAATTTTATTTTTTTATAATGAAAAGCTTTATATTATGTTTCTTAATTTTGTAATCTCATACCCTGAAGGATACTAAGTTTTGTAATCGAAAATACAACAAGTTAATAAATATGTTAAGTTTGAAATACAAAATGTTGATTATATTTGTATTCTTGTTGGTTAATAAATGCCTGAAACTATTTAAAGTATATTAAATATATTGAAACCCCCTTCAGTCACGCCAAAGTAAATAAATCAGGTCCCATAAGAAGAAGCGGTCTCCAGGACCGCAGGTAGGTGGTTGTGTGATACAAACAGGACCTAGGTAGTCAAGGGTTAATACTTACTTCGGAAAATCATCAAGAATCAACCGGCACAAATATTAGCCACGTTATCGACCAAGCCATCGAGTACCGAATGCGATCCCAAGCAAGATGGCCGCTCCTCCTTTTGACATTAGTGATGCGACCATATTTCGAAATTAATAGTGCTGTGACATACATCTATTTTTAGCTTATCACAATGTATCCAAAAAAACGGAAATCGGGTAATAATGTTGCCACCGAAGTGACGGCGGTTTAAACGATCAGAGAAATGTCCTAAAAATAATACTCAACTGTTTTCTTGTTGTGTTTTTAACGTAAAATGTTAGGTTTGCCATAATCTTTTATTTATGTATTCCTTAAAGAGTTTCGGCCGAAAACACAAACTTCCGTCATAAATTCCTGCAATAAACAGCTGTTATTATTCATGGCGTTTGTTAAGCTTGTTTTAGCTCACACCTTTCTTAATTGCTTGAACAACGTTTTTGTTATTTTTTTCCCTACAATGAATGACTTTTTATTCGCTTGAAAAAGAATACGTATGATGATCAAATAGAGCTTTGCGTTCCGTATTTAAAAAACAATTGTATGTGGATTTTTTTCCTGTGTCATTTAGGTCAATAAAGCCGAGAAAAGTTTCATCCATATCCTCTAAACAATAATTAAAAAACAGAAATAACCGTTCCTACTACAGGTTAACTGCATGAAGTCTTAATTATTCTAATTTTTATTCAACAACAACCATGTAAAAAACAACTGACATTTTCTCCTTGAAATATGAATAATAATCGTGCAAGTTTAAACTAATACATTGTTGCTCACATTCAATCACTAAGTATGTAC